>SKCR01040734.1:0-59947 GCA_019454045.1 Zanthoxylum bungeanum
GAGTTGCACGGGCTGTCAGAGCCATGGCCGTTCTCAGCATGGGGGATCGACATGATCGGGGAAATCCGACCAAATGCATCTAATGGGCACCGCTTCATAGTAGTAGCAGTGGATTACTTCTCGAAGTGGGTAGAGCTGAGTCATTTCGGAACGTTACGGCAAAACGATGGCCATGTTTCATAGCACGAAACCTCATTTTTCGTATGGTATGCCGCATCATATAGTACCGGACAACGGGGTCCAGTTTCAAGGAGAGACGAAAGCAATGTTACAGAGGTACGAGATAGGCCATCATAAGTCATCACCTTACAGGCCACAGGCGAATGGGGCAGTTGAGGCAGCCAACAAGACTGTAAAGACAATTTTGGCTAAGATGACAGAGAACTGCAGGGATTGGGCTGAGAAACTACCATATGCCTTGTGGGGGTACAGACACGTCAGTCAGAACAGCAACGGGTGCAACGCCTTATTCCTTGGTTACGGGATGGAAGCGGTACTACCGTGGAAGTGGAAATACAGTCTATGAAGTACTAGCAGAGACAGAGTTACCTGAGTCAGAATGGGCTGCACAGAGATTGATCAGTTTCGCACTGCTAGATGAGAAGAGGATGAGGTCTTTACATCACATGCAGTTGTACCAGAAGAGACTAGAGCCCGGGCCTTCACAAGAAAGTACGTCCCACAAAGATCAGAAAGGGTGATTTGGTACTTAAGCAGTCGAGGCCCGTCGACGACAGATCCAAGAGGAAATTCAGGCCAAATGGGAAGGACCTTACGTCGTCCAGAAAATCATGGGAAACGGAGCAGTGAAGTTGTCAGACCTCGAGGGAAATGAATTCACGGAACCAATCAATGTTGACAGGTTGAAGTTATACTTTGCTTGAGAAGACTTGGTCCGCCGGTGGAAGACCTAACCCAACGGAATAAGAAACTTCTCTTCTGCATACATGCATACACGTAACCTATATTGCATATTTTTTATGTTTGTTCTGTTTTGTGTAAACAGATGTTGAAGACGGGAAAGAGCGAGCAGTAATCCTCACATCATATCAGCTTGGGGGCGAAGCCCATATCGATGAGGAGCGAGGCTCCACATCACTATATCAGCTTGGGGCGAAGCCCATATCGGCTGAGGAGCGAGGCTCCACATCATTATATCAGTTTGGGGGCGAAGCCCATATCGGCTGAGGAGCGAGGCTCCACATCATTATATCAGCTTGGGGGCGAAGCCATATCGGCTGAGGAGCGAGGCTCCACATCATTATATCAGCTTGGGGGCGAAGCCCATATCGGCTGAGGAGCGAGGCTCCCACATCATTATATCAGCTTGGGGGCGAAGCCCATATCGGTGAGGAGCGAGGCTCCACATCATTATATCAGCTTGGGGGCGAAGCCCATATCGGCTGAGGAGCGAGGCTCCACATCATTTCCTTTTTCAGGCGAAGTCCCATCATCAGAAGTACCAAGGTGCGTCTCAGGATCGAGATCCATTGCAGTATCAGCTTAGCTCGAGACAGCTAGATAGCCAGGTAAGTAAAAAATGCATTGCATAGACTTTGATAGGACTGTCACTGTCACACACCGCACGAGTCCCATCAAAGGGGGCGACTGTAGGCATTGCATTTTTGCATGTGAAACCCGATGATGAGTCTCATTTGAGGCACTACCTTTGAGAGTCATGAAAACCGTGGGAAACGGATATCGGAAGGGGAAATTCAGAATAAACAAGGTTCACTGTTTTCGTTCGTGCTGCGTTCGTGTATGTGTTCGAACGGAAAACAGATTGCGGGCGTTCGTGTCACGTTCGAGGAGGCGTTCGAACGGTGTCGGTAATTCTGGTTTGCTGCTAGCCTCACACCCCCCCAGCCCATTTAGCTCCCCAAAGCCCATAAAACACATCCCAATTAAATAATGAATATAATTAAAACATTAACTAGTAAGATATTAAAATAATTAATCAAATAATAAATAAAGCATTTACCAAACTTAAACTAAAATCATCCTAATTTGAATATATCACATACCAAATTAAAAAAGAGACATTAATAAAACATATACCTAAATTAAACAAATTAAATAGTTTTATACCTAAATTAAAAAGATAATACACTAATTAAAATCAATCTTAACCAATTAAACAAATATCATGCCTAAAAATACAATCAAATATTGACTTCCTAATCTAACAAATTAATGCCTAATTAACACAATCAATATTCAACCTTCCTAATTCACCAAATTTTGTCCCCCCAATCAATCAAATCCTTTCCTTGTTTAAAACTAATGATATCCTAATTAAATGCCAAAATCCCTTCCCTTGTCAACCTTAACCCTTATCTATATAAACCACTCTTCACCAAAGCCATTCCCTTCCTTCACACAACCTAGTCACGCCCAAGCCCTAGAACCACACCAAGACTCACGGCCAAGTAAGAAACGAAGAAAACTTTCTCCCCATCTCACCCTCCTTAGCCGTGAACACCATCTCCCTTCCTCCATTTTAGAGACACAACCTAAGTCACACCCAAGACCCAAAAAAATCAAAAAAACCAAAACAGTAAACAGAAATACATCAAAACAGCAGCAACAACGCCAAAGTAGTGGGGAAAAACAGTGGAACGGCGAGCCGAAACGCGAAACTAGTGAACCGGAAAAGTAAGGAGCTTTCACCCCTTCCGATCTCCGCGAAACGCAAGTCCGAGGACAATCAAAAGGTTAGACCTGAGGGTATTTTTCACACTTATTTCTATTTAATTTCTTGCTCATTTATCTTGATTATACTTTCTGTATTTGTGGTATTTGTTGCATATACGATGTTTGTTGTGAATTTTGGATGAAAGGCATGCCGCCTCTTGTGGTATATCGGATGGAAACCCGGACGTAAATTTCATAGCCGATTCCGAATGGACGGTAGTTGATCTGTACTCGGGCCACAACTCCACGTATCACTTGAGTAAACGGCATTTTCATTTGTTTAATTTTGAGTTGTTTGATTATTCCGCCATTTATTTCTGCATGATATTTATTTATGTAATAATGAGAAAAGCGCATGGGCTTAGTAAGTGTGATGAAAGGTCCTCTAATTGAAGAGTTAAATCCTTTACCACGATGCTTCGCCGCGCCAAGTATCTTTGTGTTTACTTCTGTCTTTATTTTATGCATATTGTAGTTCATTGCGCATGGGCTTAGTAAGTCGGATTAAAGGCACTCCGCTTCACGGGGATAAGATCCTTATCAAGATGCTTCGCCGCGCTGGATGACGTATATTCGATTGGATGTGAGATGTGTTCAATCGGATATACAAAGTCCGATAACTCGTCTTTGTTATTATGCCTTTACTTTTATTATATGTTCATTGCGCATGGGCTTAGTAAGTCGGATTAAAGGCACTCCGTTTCACGGGGATAAGATCCTTACCGCGATACTTCGCCGCGCCCCTTTAGCTTTCATGTATCGCGTCCCATTTCATGCATCAGGTCTGTTCCCTTCGAACGCGTTCACGAACGCAACTCGAACGCGCATACATTTTTGCCTTATCATGCATCAGGTCTCATTTCCGTTCGAACGCGTTAACAAACGCCATACGAACGTGAGCATTCTGTTTCATTTCCGTTCGAACGCGTTAGCAAACACCATACAAACGTGAGCATTCTGTTTCATTTCCGTTCGAACGCGTTCACAAACGCCATACGAACATGAGCATTCTTATTCATTCCGTTCGAACGCGTTCACGAACGCTCCACGAACGTAAGCATTTCATGCATCAGGTCTGTCCCCGTTCGAACGCATTTACGAACACAACTCGAAACGCGCATACATTTTGCCTTATCATGCATCAGGTCTCATTTCCGTTCGAACGCGTTCACGAACGCTACACGAACGTGAGCATTCTGTCTCAGTTTCGTTCGAACGCGTTTACGAATGCTACACGAACGCGAACACACTGAACTGAGACATACTCATCACATGCCATGTATAATTGTTTCTTAAGTGATTTTTTGATGAAACCACACATAGTCGTTCTTATCTTTGTGCACATAATAATGAAAAGCATGTTTATTCCCTATGATTGCATTATCTACTTTAGTCTTGGCTTAATGTATCATGATTTATGCATTCGTGTTGTCGTCATTTGATTATATGCAAATTTTACCATGACTGTTTGTGTTTATGATTACATGAATGATTGAGTTCTTGTGAAGTTATGTGCTTGTTATTGTAAAAGTCTACCTTTAAGCATGTGAATTTTGGCAATAAGATTTGATTTCATATATGTTAGTTGTTACTTTCAAGCATGCGAATTTAGGATTGTGGTGCACTTGGAAATATATGTCATAGGCTTGGTTGGATTATTGCATAAATCTTTACATTACAAGTGGCATAAGTAAGGGACCATTCCGAACCCAATGGTTCGAGGTCTTCCATTGCGAGGGGTGAGTGCGGCCTTAAACCTTTGTCTCGGTTCACACCGGGTGGCGACTCCATCACTCTCCGGTTTAGTCCTCCGTTGGCTACTCCGTACTCCAAAATAGGCCCCCACGCTAGAACAGCATGCGTCGTCCAGTCACTGTGTGTCACCACAGCGGTATCTCATTAAGTCAGGTTAACCAGATTAAATTGAATAACCAACCGTCCGAAAATGGCGGTATCCTTTATTAATTCAGATTTTAAATAGTTTATATATTATATTTTAAGGGAAATTAATCTAAATAGCAAAAGTAAAAGTATTACCTTATTACCTCAGCATAGAGAAGTTACCCCCTCATAGATGGATAGAATTACTACTACTACAAAGCGTAAATAAAACTGAATATAAGAAGAAAATAAGAAGAACTCTATTTTATTTATAAGGATTTCATAGGAAAAGTACATTGAAACTAAAAAATTCAAAATCTATTTATAGGAAAAAAAATCTAATTTATTATTATTATTTTTCTGATTTTTTTATTATTTTATTATTTTATTTTTGGATCGCTGAATTTTCGACACGTGGCATGGTGGCTAACAAATTTGGATCGCTGAATTTTTGACACGTGGCATGCGGTGCAATTACCAAAATACCCTCGGTGTCAGGACACCCAAAATTACCAAAACATCATTTTTACCAAATTTCACATTTTTGCTCCAAATCACCTCCAGAATGTCCTGAAACTTTATTTCGGTGTCGGGAAAATTACCAAAATACCCTTTGTGTCTGGACTCCCCAAATTACCAAAGTATCATTTTTTGCCAAATTTCACAGTTTTGCTCCAAATCATCCCTCTACAATGTCCTGAAACTTTATTTATCTACAAAATAACACAAAACACATCAAATATTCACAAACTCAAGAAACTATACAAAATATTAAGTTAAATGAGTGTGAAATAGTGATAATTTTACCACTCATCAGTGACTGATGAACTAGGATCCATTGTCAGTGACAATCTCTTTGGGCAGGCCAAAATGACAAATAATGTTCTTCCAGATGAACCCTTGTACTTCCTGATCTCTTATCCTCGCGAAAGCCTCTGCTTCGATCTATTTTGAGTAATAGTCTGTCAATGTCAGCATGTAGACTCGTTGCCCAGGGGCGACTGAAAGCTTCCCGACAATATCCATTCCCCATTTTATGAACGGCCAATGAGCTAGGGAGGGATTGAGTTTTTCAGGTGGAAGATGGGAGACTGGTGCAAACCTCTGACATTTCTCACAGTTGCGAGCATATGCAGCTGCGTCGTCTCGCATGGTGGGCCAATAATATCCAGCTGTGTGGGCTCGGCATGCAAGACTCATATCTCCGGAATGATTCCCACATTGTCATTCTTGCAGGTCGGCTAGAACGTATTGCGCCTCTTCCGAGGAGAGGCGTTTGAGGTATGGTCTAGCAAATGACCTTCTTAACAATTGGTTGTCGTGTAGAACGAAACACACAGCCTGGTGTTTTACTTTTTGGGCAACCACTTTGTCCGTTGGTATTGATCCTTCGTCCAAGTATTTGATTAAAGGTGTCATCCACGAGTCGTTTTAGACATATGAGAGATTGTTGACGGTGCTGTTGATTGGAGGTGGAATTGGGGCTCCTCCCATGTCTTCTCTTTATTCTCTCCGGGCCAATGTAGCTTTCCATTTCTCTGTTAATAAGTCTTCATGTGTCCTTTGTTTAGTAGTTCCAGAATTTCTAACCTTAGTGCTATGTAGTCGGCCGTCGTGTGCCCGTAGTCTCGGAGGAATTCGCACCATCTACTGGTGTCTTTCTTGCCGGAGCCTTCCTTGGAGCGTGGAGGCCACTTCACTTCACTCCCCATCTTTGTGAGGACTGAAACGAGTTCCCCTAGTGATATAGTGAAATTGTAGTCCGGGAGTCTTGGCGCTGCGTTGGGGGTTTTCTCTCTTCTGTCGTAAGGGATTGGCCAGCGCTTGGATACCTTGTCATAGGGGCAGGGATCCCTTGGACGAAATGTTCTTCGGTTAGTTGTATGCTGATACCACCTATAAAATTCTTTAAGTTGTCTGGACTGACCCATTTTTTTCTCTCGTAGACTGGAAGAACTTTCCTTACTTGTATTCTTCTTATCCTCTCCCCATATGATCTCTGTTCGGGCTCTTGCCAATGCGTAGTCCATGGAATAGCATCAGTTTTTCGTTAGCTTCTTGTAGAGGCTGCTATCTGCCAACAACCCATTTCTGAATGCTTCTACCGCTATCGGCTGGGGAGATCTGGGATAGCTATTCTTTCTTTGTTGAAACGCGAGACGTAGCTTCGAATAGACTCTCCATTCCGCTGATGTATCAAATTGAGGTCGTCTGTGGTCTTCTCGAACTTGCATGAACTAGCAAAGTGTCACACGAACTTGTCTGGCAATTATTTGTAAGATCCAATCAATCGATATGGAAAATTTATAAACCACGTGAAGGCTGGACTTGCCAACGTCTCTCCAAAACCTCTACACATCAATGCCTTCCTTTGGTATGGAGAAAGGCCTGTGGACATAATTTTGTATTTGTAGTGGATTATGTGGTCATCGGGGTCGGTCGATCCATCATATAATTTCATTTCTGGAGGGCTAAACTTTCGCGGGAGTTCGACCGGGTTGATCCCTTCATCGAAGGGAGTATCCGTCAAGGTTCCTGCCCTGTTTTTCCTCAAAGGTAGCCTGGCTCCAGGTAAGCTAAACAAAATTGCCTCCATGAATTCATCCATTTCCTTGCGTATTGTCGAAGCCGTCAATGTTTCGAACATGTGGTCCCGTTGGTTCCTTCCATGACCTATTGGACGGTATTCAGGATGTGGGCCTTCAGTTCTTTCTACGTCTGGTGCCTCCACCGAATTAGGCTGGCGGCCTAGAGCTTCAAGGGGATTCATTGACTCCACACGGTTATGCGTTGAGGTAAGATGTTCCAATCACCTTTGGAGATCGTCGTTGGTACTCTTCATGGTCGAATTCTCTTCTTATAGTACGCGTAAGCGTTTTTGGAGTATGGCCAACTGGTTGGCTATTGGATCAGAAGGCTCGCTGTCTGAAGCTTTATTGTTGCTCGCCAGTTCGTTGTTGGCTGAATGAGAGCTTTGTTTATAATGAATCGTTTGGGCCCCACGGTGGGCGCCAAACTGTAGACACTGATTTTCGGCTGAGGTTTACAATCGAGATTTCGTTATGGGACACTGGCGATCCTGTAAAACAAAGATAGAGGGTGAGCATGGAAGGTCTGCCCATCGGTTTGGTGGGTGCTGTAGGCACTCCGACGCCCAAGTCAGTGATGGTAATGTGGTGCAAAAGTCGTAGGATGATGAGTAAGGTCAGATGTTACCTTGATCCCCGTAGACTGTCGTGAGGGTGGTAGGTGGATGGTGATGAAAGCAATGAAGATCGTGTCGTTCAGCAATGGGTATGAGTGCTTCAGGTTTTTCATCCTCTCTCCTTATGGAGCCTCCTTTCTTATATACCTATCTAGGGGTTGTGCACTTGATTACTCACCCGTTGAGTCTTGGAAACTGTCGACTTTATGAGTGGTATTCACTGCATTTGCCCGTTTTAGGCTGGAACGACTGGTTTATGTTTATGAACCTGGACGTTACGTGGGCTGGCCTTTGGATGATCTTTCGGTCATGGGTGCTGGTGTTCATTGGGTCTGGGCCTGCACTATGTCCTTGGGTTTGGTTAGGGGGTTTCAGGGGTGCATTTAGTAGTGGGCCTTGAGCAAAAGTTCGAAATTGCCCTTAGATTAAATTTGGCCCGTACATGAATTTACTTGAATGTGTCAATTTTCAGATTCCCGAACATGTTCTGTTGTCTTCCCAATATGTCACTATCAATTTCAAACTTTCCATTTTGTTCTAGTCATCACGTTTATAAATTTTTTGTTTCTTTCTAGATTTTTATTTGTGCTCCAAGCCAAGTCCCAATATGTCACTTTAGCAATTACGTTATGTTGTGCTTGACGGATTTCAACTCCGACTGTTTGTTTCAATCCCTTATTTTCATTGTAGATGAGTGGGTTTGGAACCTCCCCAAACAGTAGTACTGGGTCGGAATTAGAGTCTATTGATGTACAATTAACGGAAACAAGGAAACAGAAGAGAAAATATCCATCAAACTCTGAGAGACCTCAATTGTCGAAAAAACATGATTCATTGTCATCAATCACATTGGTAGCAACAAAAATAAGAAATAGAAGATCTGACGTGTGGAAAGTTTTCCGCATGTGTGAAGATAATCCGGATATGGCTGTATGAACATATTGTCAAAAAACTTATGCTTATAGTTCGAATGATCGCTCCACAACCAACTTGAAGAGGCATATGGAGACCTGCAAATCATACTTGGCTTATTGTGAAACACAAGGTGTTTTGATTAGGGTTTGTGAAGAGGGAGGGACAAATGGAAATCTCTTCGTCAGAGACGGTCATTTCAATCAAGCAGTGTGTCGGAAAGTTGTTATGAAGAAGATCATTCTTGACGAGCTACCATTTAGCTTTATAGAGAAATAGGGTTTTCGATATTTCTGTAGTGTTGTTGTCCCTCGTTTTGATGTCCCATCTCGTAGGACTATAACTAGAGATATCCTACAGCTGTATGCTGATGGAAAATTTATGTTGAAGAATATTTTCTCTGCGGGTTATCAGAGAGTTAGTTTGACCACCGACATATGGACATCAATTCAAAATATTAATTACATGGTTATCACTGGACATTTTATAGACAGTGATTGGCAGTTGCATCGGGGAATCCTTAGCTTTTGTCCAATTAACAATCATAAATGAGACACTATCAGAAGGTTAATAGAGTCTTATTTACATCACTGAGGTATTGAGAGAATTTTTACTATAACTGTGGATAACGCAAGTGCCAATGCCGTAGCCATCCAACTGTTGGTGAGGAATATGAGGTCATGGAGGGGAGATGCTTTGGTGCTTAATGGAGAGTATGTGCATATACGGTGTTATGATCACATATTAAACTCAGTTGTGTCTGATGGGCTGAAAGAATTGGATGACAGCATTATAGCAATCTGCAATGCTGTTAAGTATGCGAGATATTCTCCATCAAGATTGAAGGCCTTTAAATCAGCAGTAGCACGTGAGAGGATTGAGAGTAAGTGCAGTGTCATCTTAGATGTTCATACTAGAAGGAATTCCACATACTTAATTTTGAATGCTGCATTAGACTTCCAGAAGGCCTTTAATCGAATGATTGATGATAATGGTCATTATGCTCCATATTTTAGAGATGATGAAAATGGGAGTAAAATGATTGGGCCTCATACGAATATTGATTGAGAGAAAGCTAAATATTTTACGGTTTTTTTAGAGATTTTTTATGATGCAATGAATATATTAAGTGCCTCATCTACCGTCACATCTTGTTTCACCTACAATGAGATTTGCAAGATTCATACTAGCTTGAAAAACCTAGCGCATAATGAACATACTCTTTTGCGTGAGATGGCCATATCTATGAAGATGAAATTTGATAAATATTGGAAGAACACTGTCAAAATAATAAATTATTATTGTTAGTACTATTCTTGATCCACGACGTAAGATGACATTTTCCTCTGTTTGCTTTGGTATACTTTTTGACAATGATAATGTTAAGATAAAGGAAATAAGAAAATCCACTAGAGATTTATTGAAAAGATTATGCAATACGTATAATGATTGGTATGGTTCAAATGGGTTGTTTGTTGACGGTGATGGATCAAGAGGTGGGGGTGTAACTGGTGTTGGTGAATATGAGTCTAGTACTGGTACGACACAATCTCAACTTTTTGTTAGACCGCGGGCACAAGATAGAGTGCGTAAGTGCAATACAAACGTGCAACCTGATGATCCGTTTCAGGTTTTTCATACTAGTCATGTCATTCATCAAGAAGATAGTACTGAGGTTGACATGTATTTGATGGAACCCTATGAGACTAGTCGTGACCCTAGCTTTAGCGTTCTGATGTGGTGGAAAACAAATGCTAGTAAGTATCTAATTTTGGCTAGGATTGCTCGTGATATTTTTGCAATACTGGTATCTACAATGGCATCTGAATCGACATTTAGTACGGGCGGTCGTGTTCTTGATAATTTTCGTAACTCATTAACTCCTGTTATGGTCGAGACTCTTATGTGCACTCAAAATTGGATACGGAATAGACTTACAATTGACAAAAATAATAAAGTGGAAGCAATGCTATTGGAGGATGAGTACTACGAAAAGCTTGAGGAAGGTAAAAAAACTTATCACTTAGTTTTTCAATTTTTAGTTTTTTACGATGAATATCATAAATTTCTAACTTAGAATAATTTTTTTTGTTTGTATTCTATTTTAAGAATATCACAAGTTATAATCTGAATCACAATCACTGGATCATGTTGTTGGAAACAAATTTTGAGGATGAGTATCTTGAAAGTACAATTTTGACAATGTAGTTAGATCACTAGATGGATTTATTTCGCTAATCTTTTTGATTGTTTGCATTTCAAATGAATACTTTAAACTTGAAAATGTAATATTAGCATATAGTATGGGTTTGAGTGTGATAGCTATTATATATATGTAGATTGTAGCAAATTGGATTGGTGGGGACTCTGCAGGTTCCGGCTAGAGATGTGGTGATGGTTTTGAAGGCATATGTGAAGAAATTGGAGGATGAAAGTGGATAGTAGTGAATGATTTGAGTGATTGTAAGTTTTCTTTTTCTTTTTTTTTTTTTTTCTTTTTTTTTTTTTTGGTTTGAAGCTCTTTTATTTGTTTATTATTTGGATTTTTTGTTGTAGTAATATTTTGATGCTTATATGGGTTCTTTTGGTTTGTTTTGAAAGTCTACAGAAGATACACATGTTTGATAATTTCTCAAAGCTGTCTTGAAATTGCGTTGCAAGTTAAATATTAATGATATGTTCGTTTTGGTTGATTGGGCTATTATTTCAAGCTCTTATTGATAGTCACTTAATTTGACATCGTACAGGGTTGTTTGTGGTCTTGATTTTTAACAAATTCCAGCTAAAGTTGCACTACAAGAAATTACAGTTTTAGCGACGAAATATTCCGTTTCAAAATTTAATGACGGAATAGAGACGGAATTTAAACGGATAATGAAATTAGGGACAGAATTTAGTGAAAAAAATTCAATCTCTAAATTAGAGACGGAAATGAAAATCCATCGCTAATTATAGACAGATTACTACTAGCTAATTTTGTTTAGAAATGAAATTTTTCCGTCGCTAATTACAAACGGAATTCAAATTCCGCCGCTAATTAGAAACGGTATTTCAATTCCGTCGCTAATTTTAAATTTTTATTTTTATTTTAATTTTTTTGTTAATTAGAAACAGAATTGTTCTGTCACTAATTAGAAACGGAATTAAAATTTCGTCGCTACTTGGAAACGGAATTTTAATTTCGTCGCAAATTAGAAACGGAATTTCAATTCCCTAGCTAATGTTAAAATTTTATTTTTATTTTAATTTTTTTGTTAATTAGAAACGGAATTGTTCTGTCGCTAATTATAAACAGAATTAAAATTTCGTCGCTAATTAGAAACGGAATTTTCATTCCGTAGATAATTAGAAACGAAATTTCAATTCCGTAGCTAATGTTAAATTTTTATTTTTATTTTTATTTTTTTGTTAAGTAGAAACGGAATTATTCCGTCTCTAATTAGAACAGAATTTCCATTTCCTTGCTAATTAGAAACGAAATTTCAATTCTGTTGTTAATTTTAATTTTTTTTAATAATAATTTAAACAATAATAATAATTTAAAACATATACTGTCATACCGTATACATGGAACGAAAAAAAAAATTATTAATCCATTTCACTATTCTTATTAATATCAAAATCTATTATGCACAATTTTTAAAAAAAATAATTTAAAAAATATATTTTCATATACATATTTATGAAAAAAACAATCAAACAAAACAAATATTAATCACTTTTAGTATTATAATTGAAATCAGAATCTATATATTATACTACTATATCATAATTTTAATAAAATAAATCAACAAGTTGCCTATCGTACTTTTGCTTTTAAAAAATAAAATGAAATACCGATTCGGCATTCTAATTCAAATTAAAATTGCTTTTTTTTTTTTTTCCAACAAATATATCCTATTTTTAGTAAAATAAATTAGCAGGTTGCCTATACTTTTGCCACTTTACCTTTCAAGTTTTATTTTCATTTTTTTATGTTATATATGTTTTTTTTTAATTTCAGTTTGTTATTTTTTAAAATCAAATATTTTTCATGCCGGCTTGATTTTTCAAATAAGAAGATTTTAAACAATACTAATTTAATGAAATTAAATATTAAAGTGAGCTATTATATTTCTAATAAAATTACTATTTAATTACAACTATATAAGTGTTGATTAACAAACCAGACCCATATTTAATATTTTGTTTAATATAATATTACATACATATATGTATATATAACAAATAATGTTTCTGCCCATTTTTTGTGATGATGGTTATAACAAAAAATGTTTCTGGCCCCCTCATATAGTGTCCTTGTGATATTAGTGGCAGCATATAGGCATTATGTCCCTTTCCAATGAATGTTGTGTTTTCTTAATGTTGGGTAAGCTCTATTGTAATACCTGCTTTGTAATTACAGCGACTGAAATTTCTCGGAGATGCAGTGTTAGACTATCTTATAACTAATTATAAAAATAAAAATCTAACATTAGCTACGGAATTGAAATTCCATCGCTAATTAGAAACGGAATTTCAATTCTGTAGCTAATTAGAAACATAATTTCAATTCCGTTTCAAATCTTAATTTTTTTTTTAATTTTTTTTTATTAATTAGAAATGTAATTGTTCCGTCGCTAATTAGAAACGGAATTGAAAATCCGTCGCTAATTAGAAACGGAATTTCAATTATGTTTCTAATCTTAAATATTATTTTTATTTTAAATTTGCTTGTTAATTAGAAACAGAATTCTTCCGTCGCTAATTAGAAACATAATTAAAATTATGTCGCTAATTAGAAACGGAATTTCAATTCCGTAGCTAATTTTTAATTTTTATTGATAATTAGAAACAAAATTATTTCGTTTCTATTCCGTCGCTAATTTTTAAAATTTCCAATCCCCCCAAAATTTATTCATTTCGTCGCCATTTTTTTTAAAAAAAAATTAGAGACGGATTTTCCGTCGCTAAATAGAAACGGAATATCTATTCCATCGCTAATTTTCGACAAATTTCAAAAAAATTTCCGCCTTGTGAAAATTTCAAATATCTACAAAATTTACAAATCTTCTCACTTCTCTTTTTTTTTTTCCCTCTATGTATACATCATAATCTTTTTAACTCTCAACTCCAATACATCATCCAAAATTTTCTTACTCAATTTCATATACCATCAATTTTTTTCATACATCGACTCTCATTATCAATCTCTCATTTTTCTTATACACTCTTTTAAAATTTCTTAAGAAACAAACGGTGGACATTTCGTAAATGGATGGTGGTGTGTCGAAGCTCGCGGTGGACATTACGTTATCTTATATAATTGAAGATGTATATATAACAATTAAAAAATCCACTTTTTTAAATTTTTATACCATTCAAAATTTTTAAAATTTTCCTTATCTAAAATTTTAAAAATTCCATATCTCTACAATTTATAATTTTTTCATATCTATATAATTATAAAATTTCCAACCTCTCTAAAATTTTAAAAAAAATTTCCTTTCTAAAATTTTAAATTTTTTCTTTTCTAAAATTTTAAAAATTATTTATTTCTAAAATTTTAAAAGTTTCGTATATTTTTAAAATTTTAAATTTTCCGCCTCTCTAAAATTTTAAAATTTCATTTTTATTTTTATTTTTCAAAAAAAAATATAGCTACGGAAATATTCCGTCGCTAAATATTTTTAAAATTTTAAATTTCCCGCCTCGCTAAAATTTTTAATTTTTAATTTTTTTTTTTCAAAAAATTTTTATAGCTAAGGAAATATTCTGTCACTAAATATTTTTAAAATTTTAAATTTCTCGTCTCTCTAAAATTTTAAAATTTTAGTTTTTATTTTTTTTCAAAAAAAATTATAGCTACAGAATACCTATATAGAAACGGAATTTCCGTCGCTATTAGCGTCGGATGGAAATTCCGTCTCTCAATGAAAATAAAATTTTCCGTTGCTATTTAGTGTTGGAATACTAACCGTCGCTAATTAGTGACGGAAATTTCGTCGATATATAGAGATTAAATTTCCATCCGTCGCTAACTTTAGCGACGAATGTAATATTTCCGTCGCTAGAGACGGAATTTTTCCGTCGCTAATGGTCAATTAGCGACGAATTAGCTACGAATTTTTCCGTCACTATTTGGCAGTTTTCTTGTAGTGTTGGTTCATAACTGTTTTATTTTCTTGTCTACTTTGTTGGTATGTTATGTGTGGAACTTTGGAAGTTTGTTTTTGAACTTATAGAGTTGCAGTAGATGACTATGGTCTGGTTTGTTTCTACAAGCTTTTTGCCATTTGTTATTGTAATTATAATATTTTGTTGTCTGATGCTATGTCTATGGCTCTTCAAGTGTGTATGAGTTTTGTGATGATTTTTCGTTTCGAATAAAAAATGATTGCTAATTATGTTACTTTAGGTGTAGTTGTATTTTTTATACTTGTTAGGCAGACTAAATCATTTGACATTTGTTAGCTTGCTTGATCTTCAATTTCTTGGTCATAAGTTTCTTATCATTTTCATTTGCTTCATGGTAGGATATGGTTGTTTGCATCTTGGCAGTACTCAGTAGGATGTTCAAGGGTGAGAGATCTTCAAATGTTTGGAAAACTCAAAGAAAGAAATGTTTAGGGCAATGTTTTCCAACAATTGTAAAGAGGGTGAGTGTTTGCTTTTTTAGGTAGAGTTTTCTAAAATGAACAACGCCTTTAAAAACACATCAGGAAAACAGAAGATGCGACTGGCGTTCGAATGCTCAAGAACGTGCCACGAACGCGAAGGGTTTTGCAAAGGGCGTTCGAACGAAAACGAGAACGCTACTCGAACGTGAAGCATATGGAAAGTTCGTTCGAACGAGATATAGAACGTGCCTTGAACGATTTGTCTCTTGAAGCTGTCGTTCGCACGAGATGTAGAACCTGTCACTAAGGATAGACGTTCGAATAAATATACGAACGTGCCACAAACGCTTTGTCTCTGAAAGGTGTCGTTCGAACGAGATGTAGAACGTGCCACTAACGACAGTCTTTCGAACGAATACATGAACGTGCCACGAACGTTGCTCTGATAAAATCATCTGCTAAGTTAGCAACACACCCAAATACTTAAAGACTCATTACAACTCAATGTAATACAGTTTGTTGCAGAATTTGCCAACACGTAAATCTATCACCAACTATTCAAAAAAAAGAAATATATATATGTGTGTGTATATATATTTATGTTATGGGATTAAAATTATCATTTTAGTATTATGAAATAACATACGATTATAACCATTATTAAAGCGTAACTGTTGAAAAATATCATTTTCCCACACGAATTATGGAAAAATAAACTTTTTATTTTATATCAATTATGAAAAAGTAATAAAATATTATTATATAAGGTATTATATTCTAATAATTATTATAGTCATTTTATTTCTCCATAATTAGTATATTAAAATGGTAATAATCTTTATCAGGTATTTTATTAGACGAGGGTGGGGGATATGACTACCAATGATGATACGACACATTGAATACGAAGAAGATAATAAGAAATTATGGATAAAGATTAAGGACTAAGCCTGTTGAATTTGGTATGGTCATATATGGGTAATCATTGATTAAATACCTTCAAATTTGTCATCATACTGCAAACTTTAGAACGAATAATTAATTTGTCATAGCATAAGTTAATTATTATGGAAATTTTGGTGGTTCGTCGAAGTAAAAATCTTAAGGTAGTAAAATCAATTGATAAAATGAATTTGTATTGAATTCTAAACTAATCGAATCAAAATATGATGGATTTGTATTCGACTAGTTTAGTAAATGAATCATAATATTATGATTAATTTAATAAATAAATGTGAATGAGTATCAGGATTCGTTTAATAAATAAAAACTAAACGAATATTCGTTTAATCCTCACATAATTTAATGACATGAATTATTATAATTTATTACACATAAATGTATATGAATGAAATGCACAATTAATTTTCTTTAGTAAAAATGACTCATCAAATCTAAACAAAGTTATTTTTCTTTGGTAATTGGGAATGACTTTTATAATTTTAATTGAAAACAACTAGTAACAGGGAAGTAAAAAAAAATGATTGAATTCAAATATATATATTTTTTAAATCGTTGGAAATCATGCCACTAAATTATCCATTTCGGGCTTAAGCGCAGTAGGTAAAACATTCGGTTGTCACAGGTTCTTACAAGAAACGCATCAACTGGATTCGAACCTAGAACCTGAAGGTCAAATCATGAGCCCTACCACCCCCAAGACACGCCCCTTGAGACGAATTCAATTTTTCATTCGATTCGTTTAATAGATTGATCGTTAATAAATGATTTGAATTGATCAGTTTATTTAATGAACCAATTTTTCAAATCAATGTCTTTTTTTTAATATTGATCAAATATTTAGGTGCTTACATCTAGCGCTATACCCTAAGCCACGAGTAAATCTTTGGTGCAACAGTGGTATGGATGACGTGGTACCACCAACCAATTAAAAATTAACATGTTTAATTTTCTTCCTATTTTTTAGTTATTTTTTTACTTTTTAGCACGCGTGGCAAAAGATGATTGGCTTGTTGCATGGATGACGTGGTACCACTGTTGTACCAAAGATTTTCTCCTAAGCCACACATTGCCACACAATTAAAACTTCTTAAACACGCATTTTCAGTGGATCTGTTGTGACCAGACAAAAGTCCAATACGAGGATGTCACGTGTTATGGTACTATTCAATAGAACTAGTAGACAATAGATGTTAGAACAACCTCTGTAAACTATATGAATTCTCACATTAATCCCATAGTCACTCTCAACATTTCGAGATCAATTCATTCCGATCTACATACACTCCATAGAGTATTTACTCCGGAAATCCATCTGACGTACATTGGAGATACTCCAATCCCGACTAAATACTTCGAAATAAATGATGACAGAGACCATGTCTGGTACTGGTTAATTTTAAAGATGATTCACTTAACTTAATGTAGGCGCTGATTTTCACCGAGGCCTACAATTGAGATTTAATAAGGAGGGGGCTCTGGCGATCCTGCAAACAAAGAATGTAGAGTGAGCAGGAGTACTGCCCACCGGTGTGGTGGGTGCCGGGGGCACTCCGACGCCCAAGTCAGTTAATGGACTAAAGAAAGTTGTGATGGAGAGAGCAAGGTTAGATGCTACCTTCAACTCTGTAGGGTACTGTGAGGGTGGTATGAATGAGATGTCTTGAGAGCTGTGGAGAGAGTTGTCTTCCCCCCCAGAACTGTGGAGACTTCCTCCTTATATACCTATCTGAGAGGTGTGCACTTTATTATTCGTCTGTTGAGTCTTGGTAACGGTCGTCTTTATGAGGGGTATTCATTGTTTTTGCCCGTTGTAGGCTAGAACGGCTGGGTTATGATGATGTTTATGAGCTTGGCGTTACGTGGACTGGCACCTGGATGGTCCTTCGATTTCAAGTGTCGGTGCTCGTTGGGCCTGGGCCTGCATATGTCTTGGGGTTAGGGGGTGCCCGGGGTGCACTTAGCAGTGGGCTTGAGGTGAAATGTCGAAATTACCCCTAGACCAAATTTGGCCCATACAGTTTGTCCCCTACTCTCTAAGTCAAGAGTCCTTGGCTTGGAGAGTACTTGACGCATGTGTCGCTTGGGACGAAGCCATATTATGTTGGTATACTCGAGCGTTGATGCTGCCTATTGATTGAACCAAATGAATGTCAAGTTATCAACTCGAGTCTACAAGAGACATTGGGGAAGTACCCAATCGATTGGACCAGACGAAGGTCAGAATGTTAGTCATACGACATGTGCCTTCTATGTCTATAAGTTGACTCGACTTGAGTCTATGGGGGCTGTCCCCGGTCGACTGGACTTGATTAGGCCAGGAATATATATCATACGACATGAGTAGTTCATGTCTATAACTTGACTCGACATGAGTCAATGGGGGATGTCCCCGGTCGACTGGACTTGATGAGCCCAGGAAGACATAAGTCATACAACATGTGAAATCCATGTCTACAACTTGACTCTACATGAGTCCATGGGGAATGTCCCCGGTCGACTGAACCAGATAAGGTTCAGGATAAAAGTCATACGACATGTGTAGTCCATGTCTACAACTTGACTCGACATGAGTCAATAGGGGATGTCCCCGGTCGACTGGACTTGATGCGCCCAGGAAGATATAAGTCATACGACACGTGTAATCCGTGCCTACAACTTGACTCGACATGAGTCAATGGGGGATGTCCCCGGTCGACTGGACTTGATGCGCCCAGGAAGATATAAGTCATACAACATGTGAAATCCATGTCTACAACTTGACTCTACATGAGTCCATGGGGAATGTCCCCGGTCGACTGAACCAGATGAGGTTCAGGATAAAAGTCATACGACATGTGTAGTCCATGTCTACAACTTGACTCGACATGAGTCAATAGGGGATGTCCCCGGTCGACTGGACTTGATGAGACCAGGAAGTTATAAGTCATATGACATGTGTATTCCATGTCTATAACTTGACTCGACATGAGTCAATGGGGGATGTCCCCGGTCCACTGGACTTGATGAGCCCAGGAAGTTATAAGTCATATGACATGTGTAATCCATGTCTACAACTTGACTCTACATGAGTCCATGGGGAATGTCCCCGGTCGACTGAACCAGATGAGGTTCAGGATAAAAGTCATACGACATGTGTAGTCCATGTCTACAACTTGACTCGACATGAGTCAATGGGGGATGTCCCCGGTCGACTGGACTTGATGCGCCCAGGAAGATATAAGTCATACGACACGTGCAATCCGTGCCTACAACTTGACTCGACATGAGTCAATAGGGGATGTCCCCGGTCGACTGGACTTGATGCGCCCAGGAAGATATAAGTCCTACGACATGTGTATTCCATGTCTATAACTTGACTCGACATGAGTCAATGGGGGATGTCCCCGGTCCATTGAACCATATGAAGGTTCATGATACACTCCATAAAAGAGTAGTCCAGGTCTTCAACTTTGTCATGTGGGATTGCTTGTAAATTTCAAAACCATAATCCAGGTAAGTAAATAAGAAGAATAATGATACATGTCGTCTGGAGGATTTGTCGAGTGACTAGTCAATTGCTCTTCAATATAAGAAGCATATTCTGTTTGACTGAAACAATGAGAGATCTTTTACGTCCCTGTTGTGTCGACTGGGCAGAAGGTTGATAAAGATGTCCCATATGAAGGATGTTTCATTGTCTTATGTATCAAGATGACCATTCATATTGATAAAAGTATATGAGAGTCTACAAATTACCATATCTGATAAAGGTCTAAGAAAGTTTTCATTCTACTGTACTTGAATATGGTACACCAGAGTTTATACTCTACATGACCCAATGAAGGTCTAAAAAGGTACACACACTCCCTATACCTGATGAAGGTTCATGAGAGTCTACACACTTCATATATGATGAAGATCCACGGGGGTCTTCATTTTTCATTCTACATGATCGAATATGAATCATTGATGACCTTTGCTCTACTGGACCTGAAGAAGGTCAATGAGGGTTCTCATTCCTCATTCTACAAGACCTGACAAAGATCAATGAGGGTATAATTCCTCGTTATACAGGACTTGTAGTCTGAGACCATATCATCTGAGGACCATGAGACTACGGTCGAGTGAACCTGATGAAGGTCCATGAGGGTATGGTCGAATGAACTTGATGTAAGTCCAACTGAATCTTCATTCTACTTGACCATGAGACTATTGTCGAATGGTCCCTACAAAGGTCCATAAGACACGGTCGTATGAACCTAATGAATGTCAATGTGAATCTTCACTCTACTAGACTAGATCTTCATACTACCTAACTTGATAAAGGTTGGTCCATTGGACCTAAAGGAAGTCCAAGAAAATTTTCATTCTACCTGACCTGACAAAGGTCATGAGACAATTGTCGAATGAACTTATTGAAGGTTCATGGGGCTTTTCCAATGCTTTATGGAAATTCATCCATATAGTCTAGAGTGGATGATAATCTCCATATGTAGTGTGGAGTTAGATATCTTCATATGTAGTATGGAAGAGATTGGACGCCTATCAATGTCATTACTAATTATACAAGACTTGAATAAGGTCAATGATACTACAATAGAATGAGCTTTGATGAAAGTCACATAGGATTTCCATACTACCGAACCTGATAAAGGCTGGTCGATTGGACCTAAAGGAGATCCAAGAAAATTCTTCATTCTACTAGACATGATAAAAGATTACCTATGTAGTATATGGAGTTGGCAATACTAAGTCTACGTAGCATGTAGATGATGACTAACCTTTTACGCGATGAAACTCCATCTATGTTGTCTCGAGAAAGTAACTATCCTTCAATGTCTTATGAGCCTACATGTAATGTCGTATGGAAGAGATGGAAATATGAGCTTACATGTAACTATCCTTCATAGCATTTTACCAAGTCCAAATTCGAAACACAGAGGCCTCCAGTTCACTCCCATTCGACAAGACACGTGATCAGCCACATGAAGCATAAGCTCATTAAAATCTGCACGACAAGCCCAGCCCAAAACACACACCATTTTGGGTCGAATCAAACAAACCTTATGCATAAGCTCAGCCCCACTTTCACGCAGTCTCTTGCGTACTTGATAAAAACACTCACCTTTAATAAATGTGTGAGCAACAGCCCATTAAGCACGACGAATTAACTATCTGACTCCCCAGCCCAATTCATGGAAGCCCATTAATGAAGATTGGATATTAATCCAATCTTCGATTGGATTTCTTCAGTTTCTTTTCATTCAACTGTAACCGTAGCAGCCCTTTTCTTTACTAAACCCTAACATCCCTCAAATTACAAGCTTCAACAAATTGACCATTCAATCATTCGTCACAGTTTGTCAAGTTCACCGACCAACCTATGGATTCGCAACTCAAAACTAACCCACATAACCATCATGCCATTCAACCGACAAAGGCAAATTTATACAGTAGCCGTGGAGTCGACGGCCATCCACCTAGTAGTATGGGTTGGTTTTTCCGTCATGTTTGGTTAGTGGGTTGGTAAGTTGGGCCTATTGGTTTAGCATGTTGATGACGTGTGGCAGCCTTGCAAGTGTCGAATGATGGCTACATATGGAGTGGCTTTTTCGTGGTGGTCATGAGGTATTTGTCTTTGTGAATAAGATGTCGTTTAAATGATGTAGTATGCATTAGCGTGTGGTGGGATTGGCCATATGATTAGGTTACTGTAGTATGAAGGGTTTTTTTTTTTGATATTGCATATATGCTTATCGTCTGGAACTAAGGTCGAATTTCATTCGACAATGTATGAATTACATCAGCAGGACCCACGATGCGTGTGAATCTATTCGCCTGGATTTTTCATGTCGAATGCAACCCTTTCGCCTTATGCTAAGTCTTGGATGCGTGCTGGAGGCACGTATGTCGGCTGGATACAAATGGGATGCTTTGTCCCATTAATCTTGCAATTTGGCAGCTACCGATTCGGAGTGTTTTGAAGGATTTGGCCTTCGATGTGTGATCATTGTGGGATTACTTTTCTTAATTCATCTTGGTAGCCCCCTATGTTTTAACCGATGTGAGACTGACCTTCTGGTGTTTTGCTGCTGGTGGACTTTGGTTCTGTTTTAGCACTACTAGGCTGACTGTTTGGTTGATCAATTTGAGTCGAAGCTGTTGGTTGTTGGGCTCTTGACTCGACTTTAGGCTGTGTCGTCTCAGCTTGTTTTTGTTTGGTGGACTTTGGTTCTGTTTTAGCACTACTAGGCTGACTGTTTGGTTGATCAATTTGAGTCGAAGCTGTTGGTTGTTGGGCTCTTGACTCGACTTTAGGCTGTGTCGTCTCAGCTTGTTTTTGTTTGATCTTTTTGGACTTTCGTCGGGCTTTCACTCATGTTTTGTTTTAGGCTGAATCGTTTCGGCCTGCTTGTCGTGCTGTTGGTATTGGCTGGCCTTTGGGCTTTTGTGTGTGCTTTCGCTCATTTTGCTTTGATTCTTTTGGGCATTCAAGCCTTGTACCTACTGTAGTGTAGAGTGGTTAATTGTTCCACCACCGGGTCTGGTGTCCGTTTGTTGCTCGAAACCAAGGATGGTTATGATTGTTGGGACTGTAGACTGAAAGATATTTGTTTGCTATGAATCGCTAAGGGCCCCACGGTGGGCGCCAAATTGTAGGCGCTGATTTTCACCGAGGCCTACAATTGAGATTTAATAAGGAGGGGGCTCTGGCGATCCTGCAAACAAAGAATGTAGAGTGAGCAGGAGTACTGCCCACCGGTGTGGTGGGTGCCGGGGGCACTCCGACGCCCAAGTCAGTTAATGGACTAAAGAAAGTTGTGATGGAGAGAGCAAGGTTAGATGCTACCTTCAACTCTGTAGGGTACTGTGAGGGTGGTATGAATGAGATGTCTTGAGAGCTGTGGAGAGAGTTGTCTTCCCCCCCAGAACTGTGGAGACTTCCTCCTTATATACCTATCTGAGAGGTGTGCACTTTATTATTCGTCTGTTGAGTCTTGGTAACGGTCGTCTTTATGAGGGGTATTCATTGTTTTTGCCCGTTGTAGGCTAGAACGGCTGGGTTATGATGATGTTTATGAGCTTGGGCGTTACGTGGACTGGCACCTGGATGGTCCTTCGATTTCAAGTGTCGGTGCTCGTTGGGCCTGGGCCTGCATATGTCTTGGGGTTAGGGGGTGCCCGGGGTGCACTTAGCAGTGGGCTTGAGGTGAAATGTCGAAATTACCCCTAGACCAAATTTGGCCCATACACTTAACATGTAAGATAAATTAAGCATGCATACTAACATGTGTTATAACATATAATATGCCAGCCTGTACTGTGATAGATATACACAATGCAAATCAGTAACCAGTCCATTAGTGGGCAAGTGTCAACCGTAAGCTGACACATCCACCTAAAATTTCATACATAAGCTAATGAGTTTGTATAAAATAAAAAGATTTGTTTGAAAATAAAAACAAAAAAAATAAGAAATATTTTTTCTTTTGAGTCAAAAAATGAGGATTTTAACCAAACACCACATACATTCTTGCATGCCTACTTTTAGACCGGGCCAACGGTTCAGTTTGGTTCCGAATCAGAACCGAACCGAATGGTTTTGGTTCCACACTTTTGTGGAATTGAGAACCGGAACCGAACTGGATGATTCCGGTTCGGTTTCGATTCCTTGCAGTTTTTTTTTAAAAAAATTTAATAGTGATTTTAAAAAATAAAATAAAAATGAGATAAAAAAATTTATTTAAAATTATGAATTTGAATTTAGATTACATTAAATTAAAAATAAAATTAAAGAGCTTGAACTTAAATTTTTAAAAATTTAATTTGCGTGTATCCTGCAAGTGTGAGAGTAATCAAAGCTCACGTAATTTCATTACAGGTTTAAGATAATTCCCTATTTTAATTTATAATTATTTACTCATCAATCATCATCATTATCAGTGTCTGTTCATTTTTCAGCTCCCGTTCTGCTTGCACTTGCAGATGCATTGTCGAATAAGTCTTTTCAAAGTCATCGGAGACATCTTCTTGTTGCCTCATATCAGTTCGGGTCCAATCATCCGCTTCTAAAGTGTTTGCATGTAATGAAGATCGTCTCGCTTACAAAATATTACCTCATAACCTGAAGGCTCGCTCAACCGCAAAAGTGGAAATAGGTGATGTCGGCACCTCTTTAGCAATAATTGATAACCAACGATCACTTACGTTAAGTCCTGAATGTATTACGGGTTCGCTACTACTAGATTATCCTACCAATTACAAGTTATATATTTTAATATAATCATTAAATAAAACTATAAAATCAATTTTTAGTTTATCTATAATTCTTGTAATATTAATTCCATCAGTTATTCCTAAATATGCATGGTATGCTTTCAACCATAACCTTAACCGGCTCTACCTACTCTACTGGATTTCAAAGACAAATACCAAGATCAATTAGACTCCATATTTTTAAGCACAAAACTTGGAAAATTAGATTATCTTTACCTTTTCCGCCTTCACAATCAAATAACGAATCCTGATTAGATTGTTACTCATAAGAAAATTTCAGTGAAAATAATATATTTAATTGTAGGACATTAGGCCGCCCTTTGATGCGTTTGTCACATTATCTACAAAACTTTAATATACGTGGTCAGACGACGCGGAGCTTGCAAAATCCTTGGCTTTTGACCACGATCTCACTCATTTGTTGAACAAATTCGACTCATCGAATTATGATTCATGACACTGTTTGTTACTATGATACTTTTAAATACAACACTCATTTTTTAGATCTATATATGTTCTATGATATTTACCGACCACTCAGCGATTTTATTTAAATGATAACTATATATACAAACTAAAAGCCTCAACGCTTTCATATCAAAATATTTATGAAAATGAGTAGTAGATATGAGATTTAATAAGTCACAGCCTTTTGTTTTTATTAATATTATTATCTGAAAAGATAATATGTCAATGAGTTATCATTCGATTTAAAATAAAAAAAAATTATATAATTTATCTACAAGTTCAAGTTTAAAGGTAGTTTGAACAAGTTACCCAGACAAGCCAGTTCTATTTTGCGTGGATTTAATTCGTGGTTGGAAGGTTTAATAATAATAATAATAAGGAGAGAGAGAGTAAGCGAGAGTTGTGTGGAGGGTTTCCGTGGATGATCACTTCACTTAAAATCTTTAAGGAAACTGCAATTTACAAAAATTACAAACGCAGATTGTATATTATTATTTCTCCTTTTTTCTGATATTGTCCTTTCTTGGGGGTACTATTTCTACTATCTCTCTTTTATATTGGTAATTGTTACAAAACCATAATTTAGAATTTTTATGATTCATTGATCAATATAAAGTGTATAATTAGTCAAAGAGTCAATGTCAACATGTTAAAATTAAGGGGCATCTAGGGTTTAGCCCAAAACCCAACTGGGTATAGAATTCCGTGGAAATTTTGTCGGGTCGGGAACCAAGGATGATTGATTAGGTGGCTTTGGGTAATTAGGTTGTGAGTGGAAGTAATTTGTGTATGGACTAGATTCTGGTATCAGTGAGCTAACTTGGATTTGAGGGGGATGAAATTATTGTCTGGTTGATTTAACTATTAGGAAAGTGTCACATAATCTGGAGAAATTGATTTTTTTGAGTGCCTGCATGCGATAGTTTGGACGTGATATTAAGTGTGGCACTTATTAACTGGATTTAAATTATATGCTGAGAAAATCTGGAGTAGATTACAGTGGAAAAGTACTATTTTTTCATTTGATGTTCTTTGATACAATGGCAGAAATTGTTTCACAATTTAGTTGACTCTGGATGAAAGGTTGTGAAGTAGGAAGTAGCTCTTCATATGGTCTTCATTGAATCAAAATGTGATGGATTCGTATTCGATTCGTTTATTATACGAATTCGTTTATTAAACGAATCGAATACAAATATTCGTTTATTCATTTAGTCAATAATATTATTTAATAAAATAACTTACCACATTTGATTTACATTATATCTTCATGAATATAGACATATGAAATATGTAATTAATATATTTACTAAAAATACATCACCAAATATCGAAAATATTAATTTTTCTATGGTAATTAGCTATAATTTCTCGAAACTTAATTGAAAATTAACAAGAATTAGTAAATAAAAATAATAAAGCGAATCATAAACGAATCAACGAGCTTAAATTCGTATTCAATTCGTTTAATAAACGAATCGAATCGAATTGACTCATTTATTAAACGAATCCATTTTTTCAAACCCATATTCGCTTTAAAGCGAATCGAATCGAACGAATAAACGAATCCTGACCCAAATTACCACCCTTAAGAAAAACGTAATAACTAGACCGGGCCGGCGGTTCGGTTCGGTTCCGAACCGGAACCGAACCGGTTAATTCCGGTTCCGGTTCCACACTAAAATGGAACCGGAACCGGAACCGAAATCTGGTTCCATTCGGGTTTTTTTTTTTTTTTTTTTTTTTTTTTACTTTTTTGAAAATAAAACTCAAATTACAAATAATTACATTAAATTATTATTTTTAAATAATTACAAATAAAGTTACATAATTACAAATAAAATTATGTAAATTACAAATTACGTTAAATTATATTACATAATTACACTAAATTACAAATAAAATTCTTATCTAAAAAATTAAAAAAACTATATTAATATATAGAACCAAACCGGTTCCAACCGGAACCGTACGGTTCCGGTTGGAACCGTTGGAAGGAGGAACCCTAACCGAACCGGTTAGGTTCCGGTTCGATTCCGGAACCGGAACCGGAACCGTCCGATTCCAACCGATTCGGTTCCGATTCCGAACCAGAACCTTGGCCGGGTCTAGTAATAACTAGTATTGATCTTACCAACTGTTACTGTTGAATGAGGAGATAGAGATTAGTGAGTGGATGATTATTAATTGGAAAGATAGCTGATGACTGATGTCATATTGTTTCATTTCTTTGAGCTACGTACGGTGCATGAACATTCCATGAAGAATTATTTCAAATCTCCCTTCCCCGACATCCACGTATGTTGCATCTATCTTTTGATAACAAATTAACTTTTGCATCTTTTTATGTTTGGGCTAAAACGACTGGTCTTTTTAACTTTTGATTTCATTTTTTTCCAGAATTTGTAAATAATTGTGTTTTATGGTTTGCTATGAGCCAGATTATATACTAGTGATTTGAATAGTCTTTCTCAATTGCACCATTTGATTTATGGATATCATTCTCCGGTGATTAAAATCCCAATGGAATAATCTTTCCCAATAGCACCATTTAATTTTATGGAGCATTTTCTTGTGAATAAAAACCTATATCTTTCTTCATTTTTCTCTCACCAAAGAAAATCAATAAGCTAGCCAAAGATACAAATATTTAATTCACTATATTGATTTTATATTTCAGAAAAAAAAAAAAAAGAAAAAAAAAAAGAAAACAAATTACGACATTGACATCATTGAAGATGTAGTCGGCATGTATCTCATAATAGAGTTATTTTGTCCTCAATGGGCATGATTTGGTGGAGTAGAGCTGAGGATTTGACTTGCAGGTCCTAGTTCGAATTCATGAGGTGCGTTTTTTGTAAAATTATGAGATAACATGAAGTTTTACCTACTCCGTTTAAGTCTTGATCGGATAATTTGACGGTGAGATTTCTAAAAAAAAAATTAGAGTTTATTTTGTATGCTGATCCATAGTTTTATGAACTTCAGTAAATAGTCGAAATATCTAAAGCTTAAAATGTGACCCCCAAAAAAAAAGTTGAAATTCTCTTAGGTTCATGGATCACATGGTTGGTATGCACACTATGGAGGATATATATTGCTATTTGCTGGACAAATTGTTGGCTGGAAATACGTAAGCTTCTTTCAGCCATTCTTCTCTTATTTCTTAGCAATAATTTCAGTAATATTTTTGGGGTCAGCAACATCATGGGAGATAAACTGTGGAATTAGCCCTTGCATGGACAGTCAGCAAAAGGAATTTTTTCGGAAATGCTTTCATTTTTAGTTTGCTTCATTGAAAATTTTTCTCCAGAAAATTGTGAACAGATTAGACAATATAAAAGTGTCTGTTTGTATAAATGATTATTCTTCCTTCAAATAAACTCCAAATGCAATGTGTATCAGCCATCACCAGCTATACTGCTTAGAGCCTGTAGCGTTTTTTCTTTCCCAGCCCAGTAATTTAACTATCTGTACATTACCTTATTGCACATGACAAAAACCAAAATTACAAATAAGGGAAGTTTGTTCCTGAAATGTACCAAAAATCGTCGAGCTTTTAGAGTTTTAGTTTCAGTCTAATTGAAAATATTAGGAGATGAGATGTTATCTAGTTATTCAAAGAATGTAAATAATCCCAAGAATTATGTTAGTGGATATTCGAATTGTATTTATGAGTCGCTGATTCTCGAAATACCAACAATTTGAGAGGTCACCAAGAAACTTAATCTTGAAATCCATCCCGTGCAAACGAGGCTGAAACTCCTCGGCAACTTGAAATATAAACTAAATCTACACCATACCGGGAAGATACTGGACTGTTATGGACCATTTATACAATTATGGGAACTATAGACTAGACTTTATGTTACTATAATGTTTATGTAGAGACTAGGGCCAAAATCTTCTTCCAGGCCTCATCGCTTTTTGACCAAGTTAACGAAGTTAGTTGGGAATGGAGAAGTGTTTTTGAGATATACAAATATTTTTGTGAATATTATACATATGATTGCTTTGAAGGGTGTTGATGGAGATTTCTGCACCTAAGGTATTTGAACAGTTCGGTAAGGGCATAGAGGGAATTCTCCTCATCCGGAGGACCCATGTTCAGAGTTTGTGTGTTGATCTTCAACCCGGTATGAAGCTAGGGTCCAGTTTTCTCGGGATGGCCGACCAGAGGACACAGCATGGATCAGATTTCAGAGACCGACAATATCAGAGCTGGGGCTGACCACAGTAGACCGGCAGCTCGGCTTGGTTTTACTTTACCTCCCAGAAACGGTTGATGAGTTCGGATATTTCGGGTCAGGACGGTACCAATTTGGGAAGCTCGACAGATCACTTGGCCGACCTCTTGAAGACCGATGCAAGATCAGAGTTGTTGGATTTTTCCATCCAAAACGTGTCATTATTCAAAGGCTCTTTACAGGCTGGCACCATTATTGTTGCGTGTGGCAGTGGAGAAAACAGAGTGATGTGACAGGCCGTCAGACGGCAGGCTTGCTTTCGGCGACGGAAGTCTTGGGGCAGAGAGCCCGTCAATCAGTCTGAGATTGCGTGAGAAACGTAATAAAAGTGGAGGAATAGTGTTGTAATCCTATGGGTATATAAAGAGAAGTGAAATTCATTTGTAGAAGGATAGCAAAACTTGTAACCAAAAGAAAATGAGCACTACTTGTAAAACACCGTAAGCAAAACAACTCGATTTTCATTGGGGCATATATGAAAACAGGTCGGCCGAGCAAATTTTGATAATAAAAGTGACATCTCATTTTGTGCCCGTGGACGTAGACTGGACTTGCTCCACCGAATCACGTTAAAACTATCTTGTCAATCTTTGTGTTTTCTCCACATTTTTTACTAAATTTACCTGCAACTTGCGTTGTAAGACGATGGTAGAAGTTGGAGAGTTCAGCAGCAGAATGGATGAAAGAGGAAAGGAATGGGAATAAGCTGGTTGGAACGGGAGAAGGAAATGGTTCGCAAGAGGAAGGAAGGTTGACAGCAGAAGCTTTCCTTTTTTTGAGTTGCAGAATGAAATTTAAGAGGGGTAGCCAACGATCACCCATTATGACTGAGTTGTAAAATGGAATGTAATGTTGTGGATCTGTGACGTTCGTTGGCAGTGGCTGAACAAGTCCTTCCTGGCACGGGCGCCATAACTGATCGGCCTGCCAGAGTCCTCAGTTTCACAGGTTTCTAGTGCTGAAGGGTCGTCCAGGGAACTAGTCAGCCAAGGGCATGGGACAACGTCCATAAGGCCCCCCGTCAATTAGAGTCATGGTCTCTCCCAATGAGCGGATGAGAGGAAAACCTGAGGGAGAACCACAAGAAGCCGCGGGTTCTCGATCGAGCTCCTAAGTTGTTCCGAGATGCTTATGGAGCGTTTGGCGCGGAGGATCCTTGCCAGCACGGTCGGGAAGTGAGTTCTGGCGGATTTGAAGAAGCTCTTACTGGAAGATGCATCGGACAAGAAGCAGAATAAAGTTTGTAAAAATCTCTTAAAATGGCCCGCAAATAGTTATAAGCAGGGCAGCATGTCTAGGGATGGCAGTGGGTAGGGTATGGTGCGGGTTTGCCATTACCAAACCCGCACCCGCATATATAAATGAATTACCAAACCCGCACTATACCCGTTGCGGGTTTTAATTTCATTACCAAACCCGCACCGCATATAAAAATAAATTACCAAACCCGCAATGGTACCCAACGGATTTTTTGCGGGTTTTTAAAATATTGAATTATTTTTATGTTCTTAATAATATATTTTTTTAATTAAATAATTTATTTTTAATTGCTAGCTGTAGTTTTCACATTTATTTTTCATTTGACATATACAACATGCAATGTATGTATATACAGTACATAGATAATAATATATGAAAGACTCGGTACCATATGTTTATTTTTTCATATAAACATAATTAAAACGAGTTTTTCCTTTCATAATTATAATGATCTAAGTTTTCCAACTCAATCGACAATAAGCTAAAAAGTAATCACTAACCTTTGGTCATATTTTATGCTAAGTGTAATGAAAGTGATGCTTACAAGGCTCAAGTGGTGTAAGTGTAATGAAGAAGCAGGAAAGCTATTAAAGTTGCAGCAAACACTAGCTTATTTTGCTTCTCCCGTTTGTGATCATGTGAACTTAATCAAAATTTTTGTATTATAATTTATTAACAAGTGTGATTAAAAAAACAATAATAGTCATGCAAAAAATCTCCAGTTGGGCAGGTTGCGGGTTGCGGCTGAGTGAGAGTGTGGAACTGTGGATTAATTTTTAGGTTTAGGTTTTGTTAGTTGTTTTTGTATGAAGGTTTTTTATTTATCCTAAAAATATTAATTAATAAAAAATAATATTGCGGGTATGTGGATACCCGCAGCGGATACCCGCATTTTTTTCTTAAATACCAAACCCGCACCGCACCCGCAGCGGGTTTTGGTTTAAATTACCAAACCCGCACCGCACCCACTAATATATTTACCAAATCCTACCCATTGCGGGCGGGTTTTTGCGGGTTTGCGGGTTTGTGGGTAAAATTGCCACCCCTGCATGTCCCTTGAATATGAATAAAACTCTCCCATTTTTTTAAGAAACTTGTCCATCCTTCTTGTTTGTCCATCAAATGCGAAAGTTATTTTCAATATTTTTGGGATGTGCTCGATGGGAATGGGTGATCGGTAGTCGGGAATGGCACCAAGCCCGTGACACGCCAGTCGCGGGTGTCATTATCAAACCCCCGGGTGGAATTATTTCGACTTTGCTTCTTTCACATTTGAGGATCCAGAACGCTTCAATGGATGTGGCACATGGCGGGAAACACGCGAACCCCTCGTAGCACGCCAATCCCGGGTGTCATTATCAAATCCCCGAGGCCGGAACGTTACTACTTCATGACTTGTATTTTTGAGGAGCACCTCGGCTAAACTGAACCCAGTGAGGTTTCTTCCCATGCGAGTCGGCTGGTAAATCCCGCTGAGAACCATCAGACCACCTAGCTTGGGTACGGCCGAATGGCCCCTTGATTGCAGGAGTCTCGGGTAAACCGGACCTAGGGAGGTTTCTTCCCCTGCGAGTCTACTGGTGAGTCCCGTTGAGAAACACCCAGGAAGGGCACACACGAGGAGTCTTCCTCCCCCGTAGGGATTTGCCTGACCGCCCCAGATCGGCGTATCCGTAGCCTGGTTAGCCGGGATACTGAATTGTAAGGTTAGAATTGTGTTTTGGGAGGCACCAGGCAATAATCTTCCTTGGAACACCCGAGTTGTTATTTTATCATAAATTTATGTGGAGTATGTGCTAAGTCAACTCCATTTTTGTTAACTTTACCTCATTCTATTTTTTTCGCTGATACTCGGCAAGGGGACGCCCGCTCCAGGATCGGCAGAGTCTCAGAGGTTGAAAATCTTCCCTCGTGTAAGTCTCGAATGCTCCCCAGCTTGGGGATGGATTCGTTCCGTCGAGTCTGCTTTATTCCACCAGCTCAGGGCTGGATTCATTCCACCGAGTCTTCTTTGCTCTAAATGCTCGGGGCTGTATTCGTTTACGCCGAGTCTGCTTTTTCCACCGGCTCGGGGCTGGATTCGTTCCGTCGAGTCTGCTACTCGGTACTGGATTCGTTCCGCCGAGTCTGCTTTGCTCCACCAGCTCGGGGCTGCATTCGCTCCGCCGAGGCCTTACCGTCTATTAGCTCGGGGTCGGGCTACATCCCACCGAGTCCGTCTCATTAGTCTGTGGACATAACATTCCCCCAGAGCCAAGTGTTCTCTCAGCTCGGGGTCGGGCTACATCCCAACAAGTCCGTCTCATGGTCTAAGGACGTAATATTCCCCAGAGCCAAATATTCTTCTCAGCTCGGGGTCGGGTTATGTCCTACCGAAAGAAATTTTATTTCGGCTCGGGAAAGACAATCAACTCGTGGCCGGGCTCGAACTGTTCGGGTATGAGATCACATTGAGATTTGGAAGAGCAAGTTAGAAAATTTGAAGCCAAAATAAGCCGAGTATGGAAAAAGAACAGAAAATTCGAGATGAGCAGTAAAAAGAAATTACATAGTGTTATTACAAATAGGTATGTTGTTTGAATTTACATAGAGCCTCATTTTGGCTCACCCTCATTCATCAGCCCACGTAGGGGCATCTGTTTCTTCCTGGTCGAGAACCGGATGACTAGATAACTGGTGTAGGCTTGGCATGTGGCACATCGATTTCAATTTAGGAGGTAGGAGGGGCTCCATTTTTCGTCTCGGGCACTTCAGAGCAGGGAAGAAAACCTCAGGTTGGATCTCTTTAGGGGCCGGAGACATCGGCACGACAGAAAGGGGCTCGGGATCCTAAACTTCTTCCGAGGGGAGGGCAAGCAATTCCCGAGCCTCATCCTCAGAGAGTTCCCATTTGCAGAAGCGGATGGCCACGTGGATTGGTCCCATGTTAACCTCGGACATCAGGATCGGAACAATATCGGCGCAGTAGCCGATCCCCTTAAGCTGGGCACTCACCAGCTCGCCCTCCAATTCAGCCTCTTTTTTTTTTCCAGATCGGCCTCCCTCTTTTTTCAGCTCCTCTCGAGCTCGATCTCTCTCCTCATTCATGGCCTTTAGTTTAGTTTCGGCGCTGTCAGCCTGCCACCGCAGACGTTTGTTTTCTTCCTGAGTTGCCTCTGAGTTCTTCCTAGCCTAGGCCGAGGCACTCCGGATGGATTCATTCAGTTTAAGGGCCTCTCCCACAATCCCCTCCAAGGACTTTATTTTTTCATCTTTTTAGGCCAGCTCGTCCCCACTCAGTGATTTGGCTTGGAGCCCCGACATCTGGCCCCCCTTAGATAGAAGACTCATAAGCAGATCCTTATTCCGGGCCATCAAGTAATGATCCTAGAAGAAAGAATGCAAAAGTTATAGAACAAGTAAAATATAGTACGGGAGCCGAGAAGAGAGTCTATCTCGCCAACACGGAGGAGAAACAAGAAATCATTTCCTCTGAGGAGATGTCCTCGTATTACGGGATCTTCTCCAAGGGCACCACTTCAGCCAGCTGATTGATTGCCGGCACCAGATGAGAAGCGGTCTCTCGAACCTTCTCGCTGAGGTCATCCACGCCCAGCGTCGGAATACCTTTTTCGGTTCATTGAGGAGCCTCAAACTCGCCTCTCCCCCCAAGTAATAGACATTCTCTTCAAGGGCTGCCCTCATCCTCCTCCTCCTCAGGCTCGGTCTCTACTTCTCCATACGGGCGACAACGTTTGCTCAAAGGCCTGGAGGATCCAAATGAATGTCGGATAGTTAAACTTGGTACCGCCCTAATTGGATAAGGTATAGGCTATACCGCTGGCTGAGCAACCGATCTAGTCTTTCTCTTAGCCTCTGCGGGAATCAGAGTGGTCAACCACCTCCAATAGCTTCTGGCTTCACCCGACCTGGGCTTCTTATCCAGATCTCTGATTCTGTCAAGGATATTGGGCTGCTTCGACATTCCTGCAAAGTACAAGGCAAAAGCATGGTTAGTTCGGAATTCAGGTGAATTCAAGTCATTTGTGAGTTAAGTGTATAAGAGAATCAGTTAGAAAGTAAGAAAGAATCTACCTAGTCGCCCCGGGGCTTGTGGGGCCCGTGGGGGTGCACTATGGATAAGGCCCGACTCCATCATGGACGTGTCATTGACTATCTTTTTTCCAGTGGCCGGCGTAGCTCCGGGCCACCGTAGTCCTAGTACGGACCCTATGGGTAACCTTGGGAGGATCCCTCCAGCAGACTGAGAAGGGTTAAAGAGTTAGCATTTTGTCATGAAAGTTGAGAAAAAGAAGCAAAGAGTTCGGATCCTAACCTCCCGCTCTGAAGATATTTGGGACCTATGTCATCTCCGAGCACGTTGGCAAGGTTCGTCCCCAGTCGCCTGTAGCCCAGTACCATAATCTTTGAAGTTTTTGTTGGTTTGGGGAGGGTCCTTGATGAGGGGACATCGGCGTACGAATAAAGATAGTACTAATCATGATGGCCGAGGTTGGCCTTCAATTTATAGAGCCACTTCAACTCCTCCAAGGTTGACACTCCGAGGCAACCCTATGCCATATCACATGCAAGCCGGCCAGAATTCTCCAGCTGTTCCAGTTCAGTTGATGAGAGCGATCTCCATCCTGGCCAGCATCCCCTTGAAATATGGTTGAATGGGTAGCCGAATACTGCATTCAAAGATGGATGGAAGAAGGGCTACCGAGCCATCGTTAGGTTGGCTCGCGCGGTCTTGCAGACCATGGACCTCCAGGTCTATGTATATAGGGATCTCGTACTGTTGACGGAGTACGCATAAGGCATCTCTCATGATGGTGGAGGGTTGGTTCATGTCCAAGGCCGAACAGTCCAGTTCTCACGACTCAGGATCTCTCCGAGAGATTCTATGGTGGTAAGTGTCATTTCGTTCTTAAGAAGGGGTTGGGGTGATGTCTAGCTCCTTTAGACTATGAGAGCCTGAACTGGAATATATTTCTTCAGTATGAGGATATTGAGGTTTTGCAGGCTTAGCCGAAGAAGATTCAGCGTCAGACATTCCTGACAGTCGCCATGAACGAGAAGGTCAGTCAGTGGTCAGTTTAAGGCACAACGGATCTGAGGGCTATTCTAACTTCCGGGAACCTAGCCTACATTCTTAAATGCCCTAGCAATGCCACACACACACAGCAGTTTCTTCCTAAACACATACAACCAAACACAACACTTAAAAAGCCCTAGACGCATGCATCATACCCCACTGCCCCCTCTAACCAGAAAACATACACATGCAATACTTAGCACCGGATTCGAAACATGCTTCGCAAATACAGAAGAAGAAGATTAACATACTAGAAGAAACGAATAATATACAACGGCAAATAAACAAACATTCAGTCATGATAGCTTGCAGAAACTGAAGTAGAGATGGGGCGAGTAAGAACTTACTTGATTTTGAGAAGAAGAGCCGGTGGTTGGTCTAGTCGGTTTGAAGGTTGCTGGTTTCACGAGCGGTGGAGGTTTTGCTATTTGAGAGTTGTGATTTTCATAAAAGAGAAAAAGAAGTTTTGTTTTGCATCATTATAGTCAGCACTGTGTGTTTTTGGCTGTCGGATCAGAAGAGTCTTCGGATGTGCACCTCGTGTCACCTTCAAACTTCGTCTGATCAGTTTGGGATTAACGGTTGATATTGAAAGACTTTTGACTGCCTCGAGAATGGTCGATTGGTTTGGGTTTTTGATGGGAAGACCATGAGCTATTGACAAGTGGCACGCTCTAGTTAAACCCTAAAGATGATTTGATGGGCATTTAAGAAGATGTGATGGCTTGCGGTTCTCGAGGTCAAGGGGTAAAAGGGATATTTTACTTCAGTTAGAGAGTCATTTGAAAGACATCAGAATCTTTTTCAGCCGAGGACGCTGAGGCCGAAGTTATTTCCTACTTTGTTACAGCGGCCGACCACCAGTTGATGTCACACTTCAGATTTTTTTGTAGTTCCTGTTACCAACTCATGCACTCGTTGGAACCGAGAACTATGAGACAGATGTTGATGGGGATTTCTAAACCTAAGGTATTTGAACAGTTCAGCAAGGGCATAGAGGGAATTTTCCTCATCCGGAGGACCCATGTTCAGACTTTGTGTGTTGATCTTCAACCCGGCATGAAGCTAACTCGGGTCCAGTTTTCTCGGAATGACCCGACCAGAGGACACGACATGGACCAGATTTCCCGAGACCGACAATATCAGAGCTGAGGCCAACCATAGTAATACCGACAGCTCGCTTGGTTACTTTACCTCCTCGAAACGATTGATGAGTTTGGATATTTCGGGTCAGAACGATATCAATTTGGGAAGCTCGGCAGATCACTTAGCGACCTCTTGAGGACCGACGCAAGATCAGAGTTATTGGATTTTTCCCACCAAAATGTGTCATTATTCAAAGGCTCTTTAAATGCTGGCACAATTATTGTTGCGTGTGACAGTGGAGAAAACAGAGTGACGTAACAGGCCGTCAGACGGTAGGTAAACATGGAAACGGGCATGGCTCAGGTTGGGCTTTCATAAGCCCAGCCCAAGCCCAACAAAAAAAAATTGGCCCGAGCCCGGGAAAAGCTCTACCCGGGCTTTCACCGGGCCAGGCCCTGCCCGGTCGGGCTCGAGCTATGGCGGCCCGATTTTTTAATTATAAAAAAATTATAAAAATTAAAAATTCTTATTAAATATATGTAGTTTATAATTAAAAATATTTCTTATTTATTTTAAGTCCGGGCCAATTTTTTTTATTATAAACAAATTATAAACCTAAAAAATTTATTATATAAATATATCTATATCTAAATATAATATATATATAATATAATTAAGATATATATATATATCTATATATATATATTTCATATTAAAAAAATTTTAATTCTCTATTTTCCCGCCCGGTCCGGGTCGGGCCCGACTCTTTTTCGGTAGAGCCCGGCTCGGATTTTGAGGCCCTCCCTGGCTTTTTCTTTTTCCCCCCCGGACCGGGCTAAATCCGGGCGGGGCCGGGTCGGGCTTCGGTCTTTTTTGCCCACCCCTAACGACAGGCTTGCTTTCGGCGACGATAGTCTTGGGGCAGAGAGCTTGACATCAGTCGGAGAAAGCGCGAGAAACGTCATAAAAGTGGAGGAATAGTGTTTGTAATCCTCTGGTATATAAAGAGAAGTGAAATTCATTTGTAAGCGTGATAGCAAAACTTATAACCAAAAGAAAATGAGCACTACTTATAAAACATTGGATGCAAAATAGCTCGGTTTTCATTAGGTCCATCCATGAAAACAGATCGGCCGAGCTGGTTTTGGTAATAAAAGTAACATCTCATTTTGTGCCCGTAGACGTAGGCTGGACTTGCTCCGTCCGCCGAACCACGTTAAACTCGTCTTTCATCTTTGTTTTTTTTCTCTCCACATTTTTTTTTACTAAATTTTTCCTTGGTCTCCCCATAAAACCAAACAAATTCAAGGTTGAGGGAAGTGTTGTAAATTCTTCAAAATCTTTAAATTTGGCATTTGGATGGAGGATGGACATGTCTTTTGGTTGGTACCACATGAGGACATGTCCTCCATTTGTGTGTTACATGATCCTATGCTCAATGGATGCATAGGAAGGGTGCAACCCTTGTAAGTTGGCACTCTAACCCAAAGGGTGCCTTTGAGGCACCCTTCCATGCTTATAAAAGGAAGTCATTGTCTCCCTTATAAACACAATAAGAAATCCGATTAAATATACAAGTGAGAGTCTGATTTTCTTTCTTGAGTCAGAGAGTTTCCCATCATCTTCCAAGTTCAAGATCTATTAAGGTGTGCCCCTTGAACAAGAGGAATCCGGGTTATCCTGGGAGAACGTTGGCCACAAATCCGTAGAGAGCACTGAAACGGGGTCGATAAGTTCTTAGGACAGAGATTCACTCGATCCTCTTTTTGTTTTGGTCTTTATAACAAAGTTTTTCTCAATTCTCAATCTTTAGGGTTTTTAGGGTTCAAGCATGTAGACTAGATCTACTTTTGGTTTTCTGGATTTGTGTTGTTGATTGCATGTTATTTACTGTTTAATGACACCATTTTGACCACAATCTTAAGAACTTATTGCTCTAGTGTTATTAGATAGTAATTCGCATGTTAGGGTTTGAATATTTTCTGAAAAATTCGGACTGTGCATGAAAAATCCGTTGGGCGTTCGAACGCCCGACGAACGCGAAGGCTTAAAATCTGAAAATTTGTAAGAACGTTCGAACGCTTCTTCAAACGCAACTCGAACGCAAGCCTTTTGCCTAAGAACGTTCGAACGCGTCCTAAACGCAACTCGAACGCAAACTCTCTGGAAACACTTCGTTCGAACGCGTTATCAAACACAACACGAACGCACACACACTGGACAGTCTCGTTCGAACGTAGATACGAACGCGACACTAACGAAATAGTCCTGTAATTTTTATAAAACCGCAAACTTAAATTAATATTAACTTAGTAAATCATATACTGTAACACATTAATCTTGGTAGTATAGATTTAAGTTATTATTAGGTTGTTCAATTATCACAAGCATACACATAGTGATAAAGTTGAAATTGATTGTGTGTTGCATACTTGGGTGAGAATTTAAAGTGTAATCCTACACAAGAAGTTCCATTCAATCTTGATTGACACTTACACATATATCTACACATATCGTGAAATTGAAGAAGTGTAATTCTGGGTTTGAATTGCTAAAAGATTAAATTGAAAAAGTGTTTAAAAAATATTCTGTCAAAAAGGCGATGAGAGCCTAAGTGGTCAGAGACTTAAGCGGTTACTCCGGACCTCCCTCGTCCTCTGGGAATATTCGTTTATTCATTTTTCTAAAGAATCTTTAGTTAAAATTCAAGAACTTATGTTTATTAGAACCACCGTCCAATAGAACAAAAGTGGCTACCGAGAATATCACTTTGAACAAAATCATTTGTTGATTATTGAACAATTAGTCTTTCGTAGACTAATTGAACCCCTGTTGATTTTTCAGTTACAAATGTCTAGCGGAAACATCACAGTACCGGTCTCTCATGGGAGAAATGCCGGAGAAATTTGGTGGGGCAAATTTCAAACAGTGGCAGAGCAAATGCTGTTCTACCTGACAATCTCCAGTTGGCTAAGTTCCTCAAAGATCCTCCGGTCCTGTGGAGGGTGAATCGGAAATGGCCAAGGAAGAGCGAGAACAGACATGGTTGTCTGGAGACTTCTTATGCAAGAACTACCTTTTGGGTGGTCTTGACAATACCCGTACAATGTGTACCAAGGCATGACTTCTGCAAAGATTCTCTGGGAATCTCTCTAGAAGAAGTACAAAACCGAGGATGTCGGACAAAAGAAATTTTTCGTGGATAGGTTCTTGGATTACAAAATGGCAGATTCAAGGACGGTGATGTCTCAATTGGGTGAACTGCAGTTGATCATTCATGAAATACTGGATGAGGGAATGAAACTCTATGAGATGTTTCAAGTTGCCGCCATAATTGAAAAACTGTCACCATCATGGAAGGACTTCAGGAGTTATCTAAAACACAAAAAGAAGCAGATGAGCCTTGAAGACCTCAGTGTTCAATTGAGAATCTAGGAGGACAGCAAGATGTCCGAGAAGGCCAGCTACAAGACTATGGAGTCTAAGGCCAACATCATTGAGGGTGTAAAGGGTAGAAAGAAAATAAAGAACAGTGTAGCTGATTCTTCGAACAAGAAGTTCAAGTGGAAATGCTACAACTGTGGAAAGAGCGGTCACATGTCAAAGGACTGCAGAAACAAGAAGTCTCAGAACAAGGGCAAGAAACAGAAAAATGGGGCTCATGTCACTGAAGGCGAGCAGCTGACTGATGAGATCTCAGAGATGGAACTATCAGCAGTGGTAACCGAAGCCAACATAGTTGGGAATCTGAGAGAATGGTGGGTAGACACTGGGGGCTACTCATCATATCTGTGCAGACAGTAAAATGTTTTCCTTGTACCAGAAGGTAGATGGCGGTGATCATCTGACAATGGGAAACTCGTCTACCTCTCAGGTGGTTGGACAAGGCACAGTGGTTCTGAAGATGACATCCGGAAAGAGCTAACATTGAAAAATGTACTACACGTTCCAGATATTCGGAAGAATTTGGTCTCGGGCTTTCTTCTTAGTAAGACTGGTTTTAAGCTAGTGTTTGTTTCTGATAAGTTTGTATTGACTAAGAATGATATGTATGTAGGAAAATGATACCTAACTGAGGGCCTTTTCAAGCTAAATGTAATGACTGTCAATCGTGCTATTAATAAAGCTAGTTCGCCTGCTTATATTATTGTGTCACAAAATGTATGGCATGAGAGATTGAGACATGTTAATTATGATACCATGCGTAAATTAATTAATATGGATCTTATACCGAAATTTGTAATTGATAGCCAACATAAGTGTGAAGCATGTGTTGAAGCAAAAATGCATATAACATCATTTCATTCAATAGAACACAGTTCTGAACCGCTAGAGAACTTGTACATATCGATGTATGTGACATGAACATTGTGCAAACACGAGGCGGTAAAAAGTACTTTGTCACTTTTATCGATGACAGCATAAAATTTTGTTATGTGTACTTGCTGAGAAGCAAAGCTGAAGCAATTGAGAGCTTCGTACACTATAAGAACGAAGTTGGAAACCAACTTGGCAAGAAAATCAAAAGAATCAGGAGTGATAGAGGCGGTGAATACGTTTCACCATTCGGTGAATATTGTTCTGTGCACGGAATTATTCACGAAACCACTGCTCCTTATTCTCCTCAACAGAATGGAATTGCGAAGCGTAAAAACCGAACGTTGAAGGAAATGATGAACGCCATATTGACGAGCTCGGGTTTACCCCAGAACTTGTGGGGGGAAGCCTTGCTATCCGCGAACTACGTTGTAAACAAGCTTCCTCACAGAAGGTTGGACAAGACACCATATGAGTTGTGGAAAGGTTTCGTACTTTCCTACAAATACCTAAAAGTGTGGGGGTGTCTTGCCAAAGTAATGGTTTCTAAACCTAAGAATGTTAGAATAAGACCCAAAACCGTTGATTGTATATTCATTGGATATGCTCGCAACAGTAGTGCGTATCGATTCTTGGTACACAAGTCGGAGATTCCTGACATCAATCCGAATATGATAATTGAGTCAAGGAATGTGATATTTTTTGAAGAGACGTTTCCTTATAAGGAAAGACAGAGAACTGAGTCTCTCAAAAGAACAATTGATACTGTGAAGGACAGTGATCAGGCTGACCAAGAATCAGATCAACGTATAATTGCTGAGACAATCGAGCCTAGACGTAGCAAAAGAGCTCGAACGTCTAAGTCGTTTGGTCCCGATTTTCTGACATACTTGTTAGAAAATGAGCCTCAAAGCTATAAAGAAGCTATGTCTTCTCCGGAGGCACCTCTTTGGAAAGAGGCTATTAACAGTGAGATTGATTCAATCCTACAGAACCATACTTGGGAGTTGGTTGATCTTCCACCAGGTTGTAAGCCGCTGGGCTACAAATGGATATTCAAAAGGAAGATGAAAATGGATGGATCAATAGATAAGTACAAGGCAAGACTTGTCATAAAAGGCTATAGACAAAAGGAAGACCTTGATTACTTTGATACCTATTCACCAGTGACTCGTATCACATCGATAAGAATGCTCATAGCCATAACAGCTATATTTGGTCTTGAAATACATCAAATGGGTGTAAAGACGGCATTCTTGAATGGTGAATTGGATGAAGAGATTTACATGGAACAACCAGAAGGGTTTAGTGTTCCTGGACAAGAACAGAAAGTGTGCAAACTTGTGAAATCCTTGTACAGATTAAAACAAGCACCGAAACAATGACATGAGAAATTTGACAAGGAAATATTGTCAAGTGGTTTCAAAACCAATGAGTGTGATAAGTGTGTGTACACTAAATCAACTCAAAAAGGACATGTCATTGTGTGTCTCTGTATAGACGATATGCTGATAATTGGTAGTAATCATGATATGATTCGGTCTACCAAAAAAAATGTTATCCACAGCAGATTTGATATGAAAGATATGGGAATAGCTGATGTGATCATAGAAATTAAGATTTCTAGGACATCAGACGAATATATATTATCTCAGACTCATTATATTGAGAAGATACTTGATAAATATATCAAAGTGGATCTAAATGTGGCAAGAACCCCTGTGGACCTAACTCTTCATCTATCAAAGAATACTGGCTCAAGCGTATCGCAATTAGAGTATTCGAGAATCATTGGAAGTTTGATGTATCTCACGAATTGCACACGACCTGATATCGTTCAAGCTGTGAATGGGCTTAGCAGGTATACGAGCAATCCATGACATAACCACTGGAAAGCCATAGTGAGAGTTTTGAGGTATCTGAGAGAAACTTCAAAGTATGGGCTACATTACGAAAGATATCCTGTTGTACTAGAGGGATACAGCGATGCTAACTGGATATCTGATACGGTGGATTTCAAATCCACGAGTGGATTTGTTTTCACACTTGGTAATGCAGCCGTGTCATGGAAATCCTCGAGGCAAACATGCATTGCCCGATCTACTATGGAATCAGAGTTCATAGCATTAGACAAAACAGCGGAAGAAGCAGAATGGCTTAGAAACTTCCTGGAGGATATTCCTAGTTGGCCCAAATCGGTGCCAGTGATTCGCATACATTGTGATAGCCAATCGGCTATTGGGAGAGCCCAAAATACAATGTATAATGGTACCGCGATGCTACATTACGAAAGATATCATGTTGTACTAGAGGGATACAGCGATGCTAACTGGATATCTGATACGGTGGATTTTAAATCCACGAGTGGATTTGTTTTCACACTTGGTAATGCAGCCGTGTCATGGAAATCCTCGAGGCAAACATGCATTGCCCGATCTACTATGGAATCAGAGTTCATAGCATTAGACAAAACAGCGGAAGAAGCAGAATGACTTAGAAACTTCCTGGAGGATATTCCTAGTTGGCCCAAATCGGTGCCAGTGATTCACATACATTGTGATAGCCAATCGGCTATTGGGAGAGCCCAAAATACAATGTATAATGGTAAGTCTCGACACATACGTCGGAGACATAATATCATACGTCAACTGCTCTCAAGTGGCATAATAACGATCGATTATGTTAAGTCGAAGAAAACATAGCGGATCCACTAACTAAAGGTTTACCTCGAGAACAAGTTGAGAAGTCATCGAGGGGAATGGGCTTAAAGCCTATAATCTAAGAATTGTCACTGTGGAAACCCAACCTAGCTGACTGGAGATCCCAAGATCTAGGTTCAAAAGGGACAACAGAAACTTTGTGCAATTCAAAACAAGCACTGAATAGTTTCGTACTCTTTCCCATTCCGATAATGACACTGAGTGCTGTCTGTCATTGGTTAGGATAAGCTAAGGCTTTTAATGATCAATATATTAGGAGATGGGTCCTAATGGGGGTAAAGACAGATTACCTCTTCATAGTAGATCACCTATTTCAAGTAAGAAGTGAGGCCGCTTCCATGGGAACCTTTAAAGGCTGGTTACCCTAAAGTACTTGATGAATCTGGGACCGTTGTTCAGGGCCGAAATGAACACAATTGTAGAACGGGAAAATGGTCGAATTGAAGCTGTGTGTTGGCAGTTGTCTTGGTTTACACCAACGCAGAACAGTTCAAGACTGTGGGTCACTGGTTTGCCAAGTAAACCCGATTGTCATTCACTAGGAAAGGTTCAAGGCGAAAGCTACCTATTTCGATGCGGTTTTAGTTCACGGAAACTCTCTCATATGTCTGCATGAATATTTGAAGAATTGTGGGGGATTGTTGTAAATTCTTTTAATTCTTTAAATTTGGTATTTGGATGGAGGAGGGACATGTCCTTTGGTAGGTACCCCTTGAGGACATGTCCTCCATTTGTGTATTACATGGTCCTATGCTCAAGGGATGCATAGGAGGGGTGCAACCCTTTGAAGGATTGCACTCAAACCCAAAGGGTGCCTTTGAGGCACCCTTCCATGCTTATAAAAGGAAGTCATTGTCTCCCTTTATAAACACAATAAGAAATCCGAATTAAATATACAAGTGAGAATCTGATTTGCTTTCTTTGAGTCAGAGAGTTTCCCACAATCTTCCAAGTTCAAGATCTTGTTAAGGTGTGCCCCTTGAACAAGAGGAATCCGGGTTATCCTGGGAGAACGTTGGCCACAAATCCGTAGAGCACTGAAACGGGGTCGATAAGTTCTTAAGGACATAGATTCATCTCGATCCGGACTTTTGTTTTTGGTCTTTATAAGGTTTTTCTTAATTCTCAAGCTTTATGGTTTTTTAGGATTCAAGCATGTAGACTAGATCTACTTTTGGTTTTCTGGATTTGTGTTGTTGATTTGCATATTATTTACTGTTTAATGACACCATTTTGACCACAGGAAGGTTGTCTCGGGAGGATTATCTCGAAACTACCACTGCCACTGGGACGAAAAATCATCTGTCAACAAAGGGCTTACGGCCTCTTCTCACATATGATCTTAGTGATATTCGAACCTTGAACTCGAGAATAAACAAATTATTCAAACTCATGATCTTTACCATTGAGACAATCCATTATGGTTCATTGGACAAATCTTTCAACAAAGTTCTATGATCTTGATAATAAGAATAAACTATATGTTTAATTTTTTGGGAGACAAATGTTTTTAATTTGTGCATCAAAAAATGGATAGTGAAAGGGAGACAGTTAATTATAGTGGAGCATGTCTCTATTTGATATTTTCAACGTCATTAATGTCCCTTTCTACTTGTGATATTTTTTTCAAACCCATTTTAAGAGTCGTTGAATAATCAACAATTCAACATGACAACATGACGACTTGGGTGTCTTAAATTATAAGGAGGTGTAGAAGCCGCCTCGTAATTAGACATGTGAAACATGTCGATGGGGACAAAATAAATCTCAATGAAAATCTTGGTCCCACGTAATTAAAATCATAAGCTTTACGGCAAATAATCACGTTTGAAATTTCATAATTCCAAATATACTATTTTTTTTTCCCCTACCCTCAATGTTTTATTTATGTGCTGTTCGTATTAGAATAAATAAATGAACCAAATACAAAATCAAGCCGCCCTAATAACTTAAAACAATTAGTTCCAACTCACATGGACCTACCAAAACCTATACCTTATTTTAAAAAATTCAGATTTAAACGTGTTATATCTTAGTTCATGAATCACGATATTCTTCCTTTTTTTTTTTTTTTGAAAATTTCATTTGTAAATCATCCAATATGAATTTCGACACGCTCAGACAAGTAGTTATTTACTCTCAAGTATAAGAGTGTTGAAATAATAAAATAATCTGATAAGTCCGGGATCAATCCACATTGAATAAATTTAATAAGATAAAATAATAATTCAACTAATAAAATAAAAAAAAAATAATATGGTTAGGGGATCCACTCTTTGTATTCAAATATAAAATAATTTTATCTTTTATAAAATATAAATTATAATTATTTTCCAATCAATTTTTTTTCACAATTATCAAGTATTAATTATGCCAACACATGTGATCCGTTATGTTGATAATTAGTCATGCTAATGTACTAAATATGCCAAAATTTATAAAACCAGCCATAAATACAGTGATATCATTTGTATATAACAAGTATAATTAGGTACTCAATTATGCCAAATATATAAAATCAGTCGCATAGACGGTAACAAAATTGGTCAATAATTAATCCATATATTTGATAATCCACTCTCTCATTTATGGGATTCAAGTATTATATGTGCTAATCAGAGACTATCTACAGCTAGTCAAAAGTACTCAATAAACTAGAAAGAATATGAATTTTATTTGGGAAATTATCATAATTTATAAAATATAATAAACATAAAAATCATATATTTTGATATCAAGAGCTTCACCATTTATCCTAACATGAAACAAATTTGTAGAACAATATAAATAAAAACACTTGTAATTTTATTAATAAAAGAAAAATAAATTACAAAGAAATAAATAAAATAAAACACACATGATAATTACCCCAAATCTCCCGAAATGGGAAAATGAAATAACACCCGAACTGGATGGGAACTCTTCATATTCTCTCATCCTCACTGAGGTGCCGAGCACCTCATTTGATAGGAGGGCTCAGCCAAATTGCAAATGCAATTACATTTAATAATACAATTGCATATGCAGGCAATCAATTATTGCATTGTTGTCCAGTCATGCAATACTGCATTGTTTTATAATAATATATTATATATATAATATCGATGGGACCTCCTAAATATATTTAGCATATATTATATATTATTAAAAATAATAATAATATAATATATATGTAGTTAAATACATCATAAACTCATTTTGTCGCCAATCTAAACATGTTGAATGTTTTATAAGTCCGATTTGAATCTAATCGTCACGTTCTTTTTGGGTTTTCTGGGTCATAGAATTCGAATCTTATATCCAATTTTTCTATTGAGTTTTCAAAGCAGTATTTTACCTAAATAATAAAATACATAATAAAAATACAAAACATAAATTTAATAATTATTTCACAAATGTGTTAAATGAATAGATTAATGTAACTACAAATATAAAATGATTAGTTTTTTTTTTTTTAATAAATATATAATACTAAACTTAGAAACATATATATTCTTAACAAATAAAAAATCCTATAAATTCCAACTTAAAAAAAAAGAAAAACTCATAAATCACACCATACAGAAAGAAGAATGATATAAAATTTAACAATTTTGTTCTTAGACTAATATGACCCCACCAAAATAAACAGGTGAGATAGAGCCACCGTCCAACTTCACACGTGATTAATGATGTGCGGCTGCGCAGAACACGTGGCGTATACGTAGAAGAAAAAAAATGATGTTATCAAGTGGGCCACCACTGAGTCTGAGCCCATTGTTTTGTTTTCAGAGGCAAAAACATCCCCATTTTTCAAGAAGCAGTATTTCCAATTCCGTTGTCTCGTGGTTCGCCACACCAATCAATTGATTGTGATACTTTTTTTTGAAATCGTTGGAAACCCCGCCACCAAACCACCCATTCTAAGTCGCGGCGCAGGTAAAACCCCCGGCTGCCCCAGGCTCTTACAAGAAGTTGCACCCCCTGGATTCGAACCCAGAACCTCAAGGTGAGATTCTGGACCCTTCACCACCAAGCCACACCCCTTGGGGGCAATTGATTGTGATACATTTATCAGAAACCCCTATTTAATTTTTTGATCTTAATTCTTAAAGTGTGTTTTTGAAAGAAAAATCTCAGCTTCTATTCTTCTTTGCAGTTTTACATCAGTAAGAGTAACGACGTAAAATAAGAGTATTATTTGGGCATAATTTGATTCTTCCAAAAGGAAAAAAATAAAATTATAATCATTTTTTTTTTCCAAATACTAGTGTGTGACTAGATATATGAACCAAAAATCTACTCAAGAATTAATGTGAGAGTAGATTCTTTTTATAAACTATCATTGTAATATATTTATAGATCTTGTTAATAAAAAAGGACAAAATTAGGATGTGGCCAAACACAGTGATTTCTTTTCTTTATTATGTCTGATACAGTGATACTGCTTGTGACCCAGTTTTTTGCTTAAAAAAAAAAAAAGTAATGATAAGCCATTACTGGTATTTAAGAGTATCAAATATCCTTAGTATAAATATGTAATTTCTTTTATATTAAATAGGTAACTTAAATTATTAAACAAGTAAATTCTATTATTAAACATGCAATTAATTACATATTTAAATCAAGATTTAGATAGTGTAAATGGTCAGGGTGATAAATATAAGACAATGAACTTTCAAAAGGGTGTCCCACATGAGAGAAAATCTTTGGTGCAACAGTGATACCACGTCATCAATGCAACAAGCCAATCATTATTTGCCACGCGTGCTAAAATGTCAAAAAACAACTAAAAAATAAGAAGAAAATTAAACATGTTAATTTTTAATTGATTTGTGGTACCACGTCATCCATACCAACCGTTGCACCAAAGATTTACTCCCCACATGATGATGGGACCTGCTTCTACTTTGCCTCCGGCACTTTCCACACGTCAAGACCTAGACAAACCTTTAACCACATTTATCATGTATGATGATGCATGGTGACAATTATAGTTCACAAAATATATGATACGACATGTATGATATGATGTGATATGTGACATATTTTTTGGAGGATGTCAATGATGTGACACGTCGACATGCTCCGAGTTAACGGCGCCGTTAAACATGGAAGTATGAAACAACCGCGGTGCCCAAATCGACGTGGAAAGCCGTCAAGCAGACTCACGGTCACGGAATTTATTTGTACTACAAAAACAGACAAAAGAAAAGCATTTACTTTTCTTGCTTTCAAAGTGTTAGCGTGTGTTACTTTTGTGCGTAATGTTTAGTTTTAGACCGCCGTGACGCCCCTGTTGCCGACAGATTCGCTCGTGGGGATCCAATTCATTGTCCCACTCCTATGTCCTGCCACCTGTAAGGCCCACCCAATTCACCGTGGAAAAAGTAAAATGAAAAAAAAAAGTTTATTTTTAAAAATGTTGAGAAGTGGGGGCCACATGGTGGCGCTCTAAAATGAATCGTTTTAAAGAGGTGAAATGACGGCCGGCGAGGGTGCAGGTGCAGCAATGATGATGCAGCTGAAGAGTCTGTCAGTGATGACGATTGTATTTGGTGCCCTGAGTTCTGAGCTTGCGTGCTGGTTTTATTTTTCTCATCATTGATTTATTTTTTTGACTTGACTGTACTCTACACTCTGCTTATCATTTACCCTACATAGTGTGCCTACACATTTTTTGACAATTACTTATAGACCCTCTAGGTTTTTAATAAACTAAACAAAATCTTATTATATTATTATTGTTACCACGTAATATAATTGAAGTGACAATTTTGTTTCATATCAACTGGGGAGATTTTCATTTGGGAAACATTTGACTTTGTTGGGCGGGAGGTTAATTAAATCTTTAAATGTCACAGATTTTCTTGCTTTTTTACGATTTGCCTTTTGTGTTACATACATAAGATTGCCCACGGGAAAAATAAATTAAAAATATTGTTAAAAAATATTATGCTGCTGACAAATTTGGTAATAATTAAGGGCTACAAGTCATTAAAATTTTGAAGCGTGGAAAATGCATATTCTATACATTTTTGCTATGTTTTTCAACATAATCTATATATACACAGTAGTAAAAAGGTAAAGGAAACAAACTATGGAAAAAAAAAAAAAAGGAAAAAAGAGTCCAGAGAAGTTGAAGCAAAAAGGTGGAAGTTATACACAAAATATTAATTAACTGTCAAAATTTTGAGGTGCTTCAATAATGATAAAGAAAATGTTCAATTCATGAGCAATAGCTTATAATTAAATCGCATTAAATGGTGCAACAATTCTATTTAGGTTTCCATTATTACGTGCCCGCATATTCTGTCTTTGCCTGCGCAAAACCTTGAGTATAGGTCAAGACATGATTTACCCTAATAACATTATTACAAAACATTCTTAAATAGTTAAATGAACACATCATATTCCTACATACCACAATCACGCGATCACGTAACAAAGTGACTAATGGATTACTTACAGTATAAGAAGCTCGAGATGAGTTGGTGCCATCGAAACCTACTGGAGAATCATTAGCGACAAAATCATCATGTGACGATTGGTTATGCGTAGCACAATGACATACTAAACATAAAAATAAAAAGAATTAAATAATCGAATCACTATCAATTTCTATCATTATATATATATATATATATATATATATATCGATACCTGTTATGAAAACCATCTCGTCATCCAAATTCAGTTGAAAATACTGCATGAGCCGGGTGATGACCATGCCATAATGAATGTCCGACCTACTATAGGCGTGAACCTGAAACCAATGTCCTATAATAAGAGCTCATATGTCCACCATACGTTCCTACAAGGAAAAATATATTTTAGGATTTGTCAACAATACAGAATATATAAAAAAAATTAATAATTACAATAAAAATATGACCAGTAGTATGCAGTCCAGTAATACGATGTCTAAAATATTGACATCATTCTGGTGACCAATACGCGACATGATGATCAATTGAAAGATATCTTATATAGTTGAATGCCTAATTTGATATGGCTCTGCCTCAAAGCGTGTAATCGGCCATCATAATATGAGAAGCGCTCACTCATTGTAAGTCTCAGTCCTAGTACCCTACCAGAGCTATAATCAAGTCATGTTTTGTACCACTAGCCATCATGGGGCCCCAAACTACATATCATCAACAACTGGACATCTTGTTACCTCACATATCAAGTCCGAAGGTAATATCCAACATCATCCCGAACAACCAAGTAGAAAATTGAAAATGGTGCTTTTAAATCGTTTATGGATCGATATTATCGATGAACATCCGATATAATCGAGTATACATTTGAGATGTCTAAAGTATAAAGGTTATCCCATCAAATCTCACACAGTAGATTGATTTGTCCATATTTTGTATTATCTTATATATCTATTCCATATGCCCCGATAATAAGGCGTACAATCCAGACATTTTGGAATCGAGCGAACGTCTCATTGTTTGGGTAGTAATAAGGAACAACAACAACCACAACTTCGAAAATAAGTTCAGATTTTGGACTAAGTTCGGAGACAACTTCAGATTTCCTAAGAAACTTGGAAGAAAAAATTGAATTTCCTATGTTTGATGGATAATTCGAATATATTTTGTCGTGTTATGTACTTATGTTCACTTCATAAACCCCGACCTTATATATTTTGAAACTTCGGATCTCCGATGCTTATAAAAAAAAGTTCATTTTGGACTTCGGAGAATGTGTCTATTTTTACAAAACTTAAACATTGTGACTTATTTTGGCAAATGATAATTTTTTTTTTTGGCTAATTTTGTTAAATTCCCAAAACATAATATCTATGTGAAGTAAATTGATTAAAAAATAACGAATATGAAAGTATGAGCTCACAAGAGATGTGGTTTTGTGGCAAAAAAATTAAGATTTTGTTGTCATGTTCTGAGTTCAAGTTCAAGAAATGCATTTTTTTTATAAGAGTTTGTGGCAGCAGAAGATTTTACCTGCTCCGTTTAAGCCCAAGTCGGATAGTTCAGTCGCAGAATTTTCAACGTTTTCAACAAATATATATGAAAGTATGGACTAAAATTGTCAAATTCTAATTATATAACCTACAAGCTACAGCCTAGCTATTTAATAGTTTCAATTTGAGAAGTCGCTCTTAAGGGTGGCCCCTCGATCACCCCGATGAGGATAAAAACTTATTGTTATATTGTCCGATCAAGATGGTTGAAAAACCCAAGGGCAATTTGAAGGTTGGAGAAAAAACTTGATCAGTGTATGCAGTAAGGTGCTTTCCCCGATGAGAGCTTTGGAAAATAGGTGATGTTGGTCTCGACCCGACCACCGTTTATCTAGTTTGAATTGTGGGTGTTCTGCTTGTTTTAGTGCCCCGATTCGAGGAGCTTTGATGAAACTACACCCGACCAGGTTAAAGCAGCATGACGTATGTCATACCTGTAAATGAGTGTACCTATAAGACAAATGATGAAATAATAAAGCAACGATTCAAATAAAGTTGTAAGTCATCTCAGCTGCCATGGGCCGGTGCAATAACAGAACAGTTGTGGATAATGATGATTAAATGATGTAAGCTAACGTATGGGTCAGTTGAAAATGTGTTTTGAGAAACTATATAAAGTGTTTGAAGTCATTTTAGAAACTAGTTTTGAATCATGAATTGTACTCTTATTACTACAATTTGAGCGCAAAAGAAGTTAGTAATAGAGAGATAGTAAATCGTGTACTCGACCATACTGTGAGAAGTAGATCATACTCTCTTTACCCGAAGAGTTTTATTAAGATTGTAACCAATCTCATGTTATTAGCTTGTGTCGGTATTTACTATGAGACTACTAAAATCAAATCATATTTTCTCATATGGACGTAAGCTGAAATTACTATTCACCAAACCACGTTAAATTTTGTCTATGTGTGATTGTTTCTCTTGCAAGTTTGGGAAGTTCTCACAACAAAGTAAATTCACTAGTTGGGGGAGATTTGTTCGATGAGTAATTTCAATATTTTCATTGAAACAAAAAACAATCGTTAATAATATATATATATATACACACACACACATACATATCTTCTTAAAATGTCATATATGATTTTTCCCAAGCTACACATATGATTTTTCTTTTAGATCTTATTCATAATTAAATTATTCCTTATACCTTTTATTATTATAAGAAAATAACATTTTAATTTTACTCAAAGTACAAAGAAGGGGCTCCACGCTAATCTTTATATATATAGAAGTTTAATATTTTTCTTCATAAAACGTCACATATGATCAATGATTTTCTTTTTAAAAAGCCATTATAGAAAGATGTGGCGTTTTAAAATATAAGATTTTTAAAACGTCACATAAGATTTGTATTTGATTTAAAGTATATAAATTCTATTCATAGTTAGATTTATAACCAAACATTTTATTATTATAAGAAAGTAATATTTAAATTTCACACGATCCACACAAATAGCGGAGCTAACAATAAATAAATTTTCAGCAAATACGTATTCATTTGAATAAAATGAGTACATTATAAAAAAAAAATTACACATTTCAATATAAAAAAAAAAATACACATGATTGAAATTGAAATTTTGTGTCGTCGTCTATATTATACAATTAATAAATCAGATATACTTTTGACTGTCCTGCTTGATGAAATTGTCTCCAATAATGCCATTAAAGTGCATGATACATTGTTAATTACACTGTTATTTTCAAAAAAAAAAAAAAAAAAACACTGTATATATTGCATTGAAATGATAAAATTGCATAACATTCAAATACATCATTTCACGAAAAATTTTATTTTTATTTGGAAAAAAAAAATTGCTGAGTAGATAGATTAGATCCAGACACGGCCGTTGCTCTACGGCTATACGACCCGCTCCTACCCTGGAGTAGAATTGAAAATTTAATTTGATTTTAAATATATAAATTTATAATATTATTAGAAGTCTATCAAAATAAAATTTAAAAATATTCTCTCAAAAATATTCGGAAATTATCTATATCTAATTCCAATAATAAATTAAAAATATAATAATTAAACCCCAACATCGGGACTCATGTCCCTCAATTGCACTACTTGTCCTTTAGCATCATTTCAACGTCAATTGGTGAGTCAAGAGACATTATGTAATTATTAATATAATATTTTAATTGTATTCAAAAAATAATATTTTAATTTCTTTTATAATTATAAATGGACCACAAATTCCCAAAAAAATAGAGCCGGCACATGAGAAACGCGCCCAATATCCTTAACAGGGCAAAAGTGACGGTCTCAATAAAGCAACTTTATCCATAAAGCACGCGATTACTTCCTCAATTTCGCGAGTTACAAAACAAACTTTACTTTATTTCGCGTACCATCTCGTTAGCTTTACTGCATTAATTTGCATTTAATGAATCATGAGGGAAACTCAACTGTAACTACTAGTTACAGTACTAATTAACACCGGCAAGGGCGTTTCGGTCATTTGAGATACAAACACACGCGCTTGAATATCGAGTGGGTCTAGACTGAGCAGAATTTGTACACTGCCAAAAATCAACAGAGCCAGATCTCTGGGACTTGCAAACTTAAAAAAGGAATGCTAAACGCACACGCTTTCCCCCCATGACAAAGCCTACTTTTTTTTTTTACGCCATTACAGTCAACTGATCGGCGCGTGTCAAACTAACGCGTTTAAGAACCCTAAAAATTCAGAAAGCGTTTTTTTTTGGTCTGGGTAAATCATCAGTGGGTCAAAGGAATCAGACGGTCGGAAAATTATACAATCACCGTTTGTTAAATATTTAATCTGCGGCTTTAAGGCAATAACAATATGATGAACAAAAGAAATTAAACCAAGAACTGAAATTGTTTAATAGAAACAAATAGCAAAAGCATTATATATACATGGGCTCCCATCTTCGTACCAATATTCTGATGATTTTTTTTTCTTTTCTGTTAATCTCCTAGCAACAAACGGGAAAAAAAAAGAAGGAAGTACAATATGATAAAGGATGGTAGTTGTAAGGCTAGTAGTCACAAGAGTGAACTGCAAAGCGACGTCGTTAAATGCCTAAGCAAGAGGCTACATTCTTGAAAGCTCAAAGCCACAACGGTGGCGGCTCATTCAAATCAATAGGCAACCCACGTCTCACAATCCCCAAGAACGTCGGAGTAGACGCATTTTCAGCTACCGGAGCGCCATCGATAACGGAAGCGTCGGCCTTGACAGAAGGAGTTGCTTTCCCGTCAAAGTTCACTTCTGTGAGAACCCCCGTCTGCAAAAACTCACAAAATCCAAAGCGTTGATGATGCTGGTGATGGTACAGACCAGGAGTGATCCAACGGTGGTGGTGATTCTGGTTACTGTTAGTATCCGAGGGTAGATTGAGATCAAGCGGGAGAGAGTTGGTTACTGGAGCTGGAAAGTTAGTCTTGGCTTTGGCTCCACGAAGAGACCTGGCAGCGCCGTCGTACGCGAGTGCAGCTTCTTCCGGTGTGTCAAATGTACCCAACCAAACCCTGGTCTTTTTCCACGGGTCACGTATTTCAGCCGCGTATCTCCCCCATGGCCTCTTTCTAACACCTCTGTAGTGTCCCTCACGTGAAGACGCCATTAAAAAAAAAAACTGAAACAAAAAAACGGAGAGAAGTTTTGCAAGGAGGGGAAGATTTTATCAAAAGAGAGAGCTTTGTTGGGTTGGTTTGTATATTGTAATGTAAAAAGAAAAGGGTCCCACTAAGTCACCCGTAATCGTCGCTTGGACGGCATGACTCTATATAAAGAAATCGCAATTCACTCTGCACCGTCTGATTACAAACTCCCAATTCAAATACGATTCAACGGTGCTGATTTTATGATGGTATACATACAAGAGTGAAGATTTTGAGTAGCATAAAAAACAAAAGTGGGACCTACGTGAGAGAGAGAGAGAGAGAGAGAGAAGGAAGCAAAGAGCCGCCGCCTGATGAGACGAACGAGAGAGTGTCATGTGACTAGCCTTGGACGCCAAAGTGACGTAAGCCCTATGCATTTTGTACGGCGCTGCTCCGCGGCGCCTGCATTTAATTTATTATTTATTTATATCATTTGCTGTAATTAAAAAAAATGAAAAAATTAGAGTGGAAGAATGATTAAGGTGAAGAGAGTGGCGTGTCGGGTAGTGAGTGGAGGGTAGTGTGAAGGAGGGTGCAGAGACCACACGTGGAGGGTACGTAAGGGGTGTCTGAGTTGCAGGAGACAGGACCGGGTTGAGTTGAGGGTGAGTTAAAAAAATTGAGGGGATTTTGATTTTTGATTTTGCATTTGGCGTGTTTGACTGGGTTCTGAGGATTCTGTATTTGTGTGTGGTCCAGAATATAGGGTTAAAGTAAAATTGTACGGTGGATGATGCAGGTGAATGACTAAAGACTACGCTGCAGCTGACTGACACAAAGTCACGTGAAAGTTATTTTCCCCATTTTTGGAATTTACTTATTTTTTATTTTTGACTGAAAACATGACACTTCGACACCTGTGGTGCGGGAGCGTACGAGAATTTTTTTTATTTGCCCTTTTTAATGCAAGGTGGAGAATTTATTTGGGCCATGGCCCATGGTGGTTGTATACTTTTTCTGCTGCCTATAGTGACTAGCCAGCCACGGCCAATGATTTCTCCTCTTTGGCATACAACTAAAGGGTCCAGGGATTGCTTCTTCCATGAAATTTTTTGCATCAATAATCAATTTGATACTGCTGGCTTGAAGTTGAATCTAAGATTTTCTTTTATATCACAAGCATTGCTTCCTTCTGACAAAGTGAAAAACTTAAATTGCATAGTTATTTGGAATTTTGTACATGTTTCAATTATGAAATTTTGTTTTCCAGTGGGACACATTCTCACTAAAATGAAATAACCTGACCTAAGAACATTTTCCACTAGCCATTTAGATATACAGTAACACTGTCTCAATTATTTTCCTCTTGAAATGTTAGGATAGCCTAGCCATCTAGCCCTGTCTTCTTCAGATTTGACTCAGATGATCTGCAGCTAGTGTGGTCTTTCGTCAGAATATATATACACAGTACTAATCAAACCAAACAAAATATTTTCCCAGCTACACGAATCTTTTTAAGATCATGACCTCAATTGACACTTCATTTTATGTAATCGAATTTGCAAGAACTACTTTTTTCCCCAATAAATAGTAAAACAGATACTCTCGCACAGCTACAAATGGGTGATATGGTTAACAAAGACTACGGATCCCCTTGCAAGTTGCAACACTCGATTGCTTGAGTTCAATACTTCACAGTAAGCTGTCCAGTGAGACATCTACAATAGCCAAATATTCACAAGTCGTGCGATAGATTTCTCACTTAACTACCATATTTACATCTCTTTGCACAATTGCATTGGGAGAGAGGAGCCCGAAAGATAAAACAGCAGGAGTAATAAAATTGCAATTTTGCAAAATACCTCTCCTTGTATCCCAGTTGAAAGCCTTTCTTCTGGACTTGCAGAGCCATTGACTTGAAATACATATTGAAAATAGTTTCCTTACAAACATCTTCATGAAAACATGAAGGACCCAGCCAAGAGTGTATTTCTATGAGGCTATACCCGTACTTCCAATATGTGACAACATTCATACTGCTAAATGAACAAAAGAATGGAAGGGATGTACAAAATATATCACTTCCACGCATTTAGGGCCCCCAAGGGGGTGATCTAGCCTCTTAGAGGTGCTTCTTTGGCTTCATCACTAAACGAAACAAGATGTTTGAAAGAAACAAGACAGCATCCACCAGTACCTCAAGTTTATGAGAACCCGCAGAAAGCAAACCTACAAGCTGTCTTTGATCATGCTTGTCCAAGAGCAGTTTAGAATCCATGTACCAATACAGTAGCAGAGTTCAAGGATTTTTGGCTAATAATTGTTAATCATGATAGCAAACTAGGTCCATTCTCTGCAGCCGTTCGAGCATTGCCATGATGATTATATTGCCTTGCCAACTGAATATCATGCGATAAATGGGTCCTTGATTTTGCATAGGGAGCACCTCTTGCTGTATAAAGACAAAAATCACATAAAATGTACCAGGTATTTCCATTTGTACTATGATGTTGTAATGACTGAAAAGTGTTTTTCTATATTCTCATGGTTGAGAAAATAGGAATATGAGCACTACATTAACTGTCTCAAGTTCATACACTATTTAAAAATAAGTTAATCCTAGAAGTTTATCATTGATAAAGATTCCAAGTGGTGCTCTTACATATTCTCTCTTAATGATTTTACTATGAATGTCCTTACCTGCAATTTGTTGCGCTCTTTGAATGTTTTGGCGCCTTTTCCACCAGATCATTGAACAGATAATAAGGAGCAAGACAAGAACGAGCACACCAATTCCAATGCCAATCTTTGCACCAGTAGAAAGGTTGGGCCCACATCTAGGTAGCCCGGGTATACCACAGAGACCCGAGTTATCAGTAAAACTGCAATTATCCAACATCAGTAATTTATGGCAGACCAAGTAACAAACATGTAAACACACACACACACACACACACACACACACACACACGCACCAGAGCATGTTTATGCACAAATCACTCATAATACATGCTATAATGAGTTTTTCTCAAGGAAAATTATCTCTATAGATGATCCGTAGCACAAACATACTTGAAGCTAGCTCGGTGCAGAAGCCTTCCTCCTAGTGCAGCAGGAACTCTTCCAGAAAGAGAATTTCCATTGAGGTTCCTGCACCAGTACAAACTTAAGTTACTCTATTTTACAGTTAGACTTCACTTGCTAATCAGTTGCTTAATATAACTTACAGTCTACGTAATGCCGTCAACTGTCCAAGGCTTTCAGGAATTGATCCATTAAAGAAATTGTAGGAGAGATCCCTGGAATGCAAATAACATCACTTGCACAGTTGGATTTATTGTATATGAACAAGACACAATTAGCTGGAAATAAATAAATTGATTAACAGGCACTCACAGTACTTCTAAACTAGCTATTGTCCCGAGTGAAGATGGAATAGCCCCATGAATGCTGTTTCCACTCAGATTTCTGTAATTACACAAGTTCAGCATATGTGAGCTATAGAGATATTTTAAACCATTTAAAAGCTTAAATCGCAAATGGTTAATCCAAGGGAGAAAGGAATGCGAACAACTCCTTTTATCTTTGCCATAATTTTGTGAAGGTTCTCAGCAGTGGGACTTTAACACATATTGCTTATCAAACAAAAGCAACTAATACGACTTTGTAATCCAAGGAGGAAGGGTATGTACAAAGAACTTACATGCTTTGTAGATGACGCAGTTTGGAAATGTCATTTGGCAAGAAACCCCTCACACCTTGGTTATCGAGACCACTGGTCAAAAAGAAGAAAAACATAAATGATGATAATATAAGCAGTGGAAGGCATTAACTTTTTTAAATCTTAAACACAGAATTCTGGCAAATGGTAAATAATGTGCATACAGAAACTGCATGGCTCAAGATCAAAGAAAAAACAAAATCAAGTGATAGACAAAACTGCATGGACTTATTAAACAAGCAAAAAATACATCAACCAACCAACAAGACCTGTTTTATTGGTGAAAATAACAAAAGATCTTTGCCATTATTGATGTACCTTCAGTTATCCATATCAAATTTCCTATCACAGTGACCATAATAGTTATCCAGAGAGCAATCTATCACAAGAAAGAACAAAGAGTACAAGGTCCATTCCCAAAAGTGGGGATAGCCGTTCTTAATTCATTCAATTATACTTTAAGGCTTTACATAAAGGTTCACTGAGTGAAAAGAGAAAAGATTTACATGCATAAAAGACCAAAATATATAGTACGCAAAGTTATGGGCATAGCTAATTAAAAAAATATTGAAGAGATAAATTAACATAAAAAAAGGGATCAAGAAAGTACAGTCCATCAATGACCCATTTATTGCTAGTTCTATCTAACTGACAATCTGCTCCACTCCATGGGTGTTGTTGGGGAACACAGGGATCACCATTCCACCCAAATCGATGAGGAAGCCCCAATGAATTCTTCAATTTCTGTAAAGCTCTTACTAGAATAAAGAAGGAACAAGTCAGTAAAAATATACCAATATTCAAACTTTCAAAAAATGCATTGCTCAGCAGTAAAGACTAAAAAGCCAAAAACACAAAAAAAAAAAAAAAAAAGACGAAGAAGAAAGAAATACCTTCTTCTGGCAAAGTTTTGGACTCAACAGCTATGACCTCAAAGACCTCAATGGCATTGATTATGGCATGACTTCCTCCTTTAGGAT
>SKCR01040735.1:0-74317 GCA_019454045.1 Zanthoxylum bungeanum
TATTGATTTGAATCCAGAACCTCATACACCAGTGCCAGTACATGTTGAAGATGAGGTTCTCAATCATGAGGGTACAAGTGTTGAAGCTCCCAAAGATGATGATCATGATCAACTACCAGTATCAGAAGCTACACCAACAGTTCCACAGAGAAGGTCTGATAGAGAAAGAAGACCTTCAATGAAATACTCTGCATATGAGTATGTGCTGATTACTGATGGGGGAGAACCAGAGAGCTACAAAGAGGCTGTGGAAACAGAGAACAAGGAAAAGTGAGAGGAAGCTATGCAAGATGAAATGAAGTCTTTGCATGACAATCACACTTTTGAGTTGGTGAAATTTCCAAAAGGCAAACGGGCTTTGAAGAACAAATAGGTGTACAGAGTGAAACAACAAGAACACACTTCACAACCCGGGTACAAAGCCAAACTATTTTTCAAGGGATTCAATCAGAGAAAATGCATTGACTTTGATGAAATCTTCTCTCCAGTTGTGAAGATGTCATCCATCAGAGTGGTACTCAGCTTAGCAGCAAGTCTTGACTTAGAGATTGAGCAGATGGATGTCAAGACCGCATTTCTTCATGGGGATCTGGAAGAAGAAATTTATATGGAGCAGCGAGAAGGCTTCAAAGTCAAAGGAAAAGAGGACCATGTGTGCAGACTCAGGAAAAACCTCTATGGTTTGAAACAGGCACCGAGACAATGGTACGTGAAGTTTGAGTCAGTTATGGGAGAGCAATGATACAAGAAGACTACTTCAGACCATTGTGTTTTTGTTCAGAAATTTTCTGACGATGACTTTATCATCTTACTATTGTATGTAGATGATATGTTGATAGTTGGCCGAAATCAATCAAGGAGTGATGAATTGAAGCAGAAACTGAGTAAATCTTTTGAGATGAAAGACTTGGGGCCAGAAAAATAGATTCTTGGCATCAGGATCGGTCGTTATCGAAAAGCCAAGAAATTATACTTGTCACAGGAGGAGTACATCGAGAAGGTACTTCAGCGATTTCAGATGGATAAGGCTAAAGCGGTTAACACTCCTCTTGCTACCCACTTTAGATTAAGTACGCAACAGAGTCCCTCTACTGAGATAGAGAAGGAGGAAATGAAATAAGTTTCATACACCTCAGCAGTGGGAAGTCTCATGTATGTCATGGTGTGCACACGGCCAGACCTAGCACACACAATTGGATTGGTCAGCCGGTTTATGTCAAATCCAGGAAAAAGAACACTGGAATGCTGTCAAATGGATAATGCGGTATCTTCGAGGCACATCCAAAATGAGACTATATTTTGGAAGAAACAAGCCAGTGTTAATGGCCTACACCGATTCAGATATGGCAGGTGATGTGGATACCCGTAAGTCTACTTCGGGGTATCTAATTACTCTCTCATTGGTGGATCTTTTTGAGGATCAGATTTGGGTGATTGATTGTCGACTCAGATTTTAGGGTAAATCTTCACCGAGTGGGAGATTTGTTGGAGTCCAGCTTGCTCCAACATGCATTTGCATGCATGGTTTCCAGCGTGCATAACGCGTAATGCGTTGCCAGCTGATGAAAGTTGGCCAAAACGTGTGGCACTGTAGCACACGTTTTGGCCCTATAAATAGGAGCCTCATATTCAATGTTAAGCATCCCAAAATCCCAAATCCTAAACAGAGAGTTCAATATAGAGAGTAAAGAGTTTGAGAATTTTTTTGTAAAGCCTTGGTTTGCTTTGTAATTCTTTTGTTTTAGTAATAAAAGAAAAGTTTTCTCTTATTTCTCCTCTATAGTGATTGTTTATATCACAAAAATATTCTATCTCAGTTTCGCTTTGCCTTAATTAATCTATATTTCAATCAATTTTTTATCGAAAAAATAGTAAAAACTCATGATATTTGGTGAAATTAAAAGAAATATTCATCGTGTTTTAAGAATAAGTGAAACCCCTTACATTGGTTTCGTTATAAATATTTTGATTTTATTATAAAACATGAGATATGGATGGTAAATAAGACATCCATTCCCGAACCGATCTATTCTCATTCCATCCCGATTGTGATTTGGGACGAAAAAAATCATAGATCCTGATTGGTTTTTTGAATCATGATGAAAAACATCTCAAATCGATTTTTGAATCAGAACGAAAAATATTTCGATTCCCGAACGGAATGGTTAGGGATTTCGAATCCTGATAGAGATTCGAGATTTTTAAACATAAAAAGAATTTTGATTAGTTTAAAACACGAGGGGTATCACATAATATCACCAAAGGGAATTTCACTCATTTTCCATTTTTTTTTTTTATCTATGTATTGCTATTTTTGTTTCCACATAAGGGAACCCGTAAAGACTTGGATCTTTGGTATATTAAAATTAGTCCCTTGTGCCTAAAAGCTTAGATTCGTCGTGAGTTAAGAGTGATGGACCTAAATTTCTCATCTATAATGAAATAAGCTTCAACCTATTTGTAAGTTGTAAGTTTTCACAACTAAGTATGTGCATTTTGAATATAGATTGAAATATTTATGCAAACCTAAAAATAAACTCAATATGAAAGCGTGGTTGAAGCCTAAATTTAAATCACTTATAAATCTTGAGTTTTCTCTAATTATGTAGACGTAATTTAAAGATGAAATACACTTATTACCTGAAATAATCCAAAAACAAATCCATTATAAGCATGTGCCGGAAACTTTAAACATATATATAATCATTTTCAGGTGAGGGGTGTCCGATCAACACAATTAAAAGACGATTTTTGCTTTTGTTTTTAATATATTAGAGTCCATGATTTTCTTAACGGGTATCTGAATTTTATAAAATGAATTAATAGCAAACTTGCATGTTTTACCCAGTTAAAAACTGCCGAATTAAAAACCATTGGCAGAAGTTCAAAGTGAGAAAGCAAATTTGAAAAGGTGTAATTCTTACGCCAGACAATATTCCTTATGCCAACTTAGCTAATTTTCACAATGAGCTTTAATTCTTTTTCAAAGCAATGACATAGGGGCAAAATTAAAGGTTGAAATGGAGAACTAGGTGTTAATTTGGAAAATATATCATATCGGTTGAGATCGGTTTTTATACTAATACATTAATATTTGACAATCTTCAATTCTTATGGTGGTTTTTGGGTTAAGTTAGGTCCATGAAATTCTATATAATTTTAGAATCAATCAAACCGATTTCCACGTGAATAGAAGTGTTTGGAAAATATCTCACATCAATTCCTAGACTCAAGCTGAGTTTTGGGTTAAAATTGATCATCATAAGTAGAAAATCTTGATGAATCTTGAATGATCAAATAATGCACATGCATATGACCTTAGCTTATAAGAGTTGATTACATATGATTACAATGTACGTAACCATTTTAAAAAGTGCTGATCAATTCGTCACAATCAAAACAAATTAATAAGTGATCAATTCATTTGATCAATTAAGTTTCCAACTGCGAGCTGACAACATTCATATACTTTTACTAATATCTACATGTTTAAACCATTAAGATTTTCTATATATTGATCTGATTTCATGTGAAATATACTAAAAGTTTGAACTGGTAAAGAACATTATAAAAGAGAATCACGTGATGGAGACCCCACAATTCATGGGCCTAGCAGAGAAGCAGATGTAATGAGAATTACTTGGCAATCGATCGAAAAGGGTTTAGAATTTATCAATTTCGATCTCATTAAAAAAAGGGTTCAAATTTCATATTAATTTTCAAATCGAAACGAAAAATTATTTTGAATCTCAGATCGAAAAGTCCGGTATCAGAATGCCGAAAATTACAATTGAGACTTAGTATTCTATGTTCAAAAAGCGCCCAATCCACTCTTATTAAATCTTGGCTAGAGAAAGGGAGTGGGTTATCTCCTAATTTTATTAAATTTTATGTTATATTTCATAAGCTAATTTTTTTTTTCTATTTTTATTAAATCAAGTTCCGCTAATCATGAAAAAAAAACATCAAGATACAAACATTATAGCATAACAAAAACCTTTCACAAATCTTTAAATTAGAGAAATATATGGAAGTGATATTTCCGTAAATATGATATACATGTGACATGTGTATTTATATTGAATTTAATTTGTCATCGACCGGTATTTTACTCTCTTATTAATGAGAAAATCTATAATACAACGGAAATATCATGTCATCCGTGCAATAATTTAAGAATTCATTGTCACGAGTGCTAAAATATGAAAAAACAACTAAAAATATGGATATTAAATCATACATGTCATTTATTAATTTGTTGGTGATATCACGTCACTCATATATCTGTTACACCAAAGAATTACTCCTTCTTAATTTATTGTTAGTCTCCCTCTTTTTTCTTTTTTTTTCTGCAAACAAAATTTTATTAACAAATATCAAGTACGTACCCCAATATCATTATTATGTGCTCTAAAATACTATGCTTCTCATCTAATAATAAGACATAAAACAAATTAAAGCCTAATTCAATATATTGTCTTGAAGCAATGAAACACAATTCCAATTGAAGGGAAGACATATCACACCGTACATTCATCGTCGACGGACTATCACAATCACGTCACTCTTGATGAACAAGTAAATGATAAAATTATTAATAATTTTGACATATTTAATAAATTTGATTTTTGTCTACGGTTCTAACCTTATGCGTAATTATTATTTCTATAAATTAAAAACATGCACCCTTAATTATAAAATAATAAATCAAAGCATCAAAATAATCAACACAAAAATTTTGCTGACGAAATGAAAAACTCGTGCGAGTAAAAAATCACTTCAGGTATATAAGCTACCAGCCAAATCCACTATATTGAAAAAAAAACTTACAACGATAGTATATGACCTATGATGACAACTTCACCGACTCGAATATCATTAAAATGTAATAAGTCGAAGAATTCTCTGAGCCCGCACCAAGCGGCCTTCTCCAGAACCTCTAAAGTCTTTGAGTGGATCAACCCTGCGAACTCGCAACGCCGGAACTCCGACTACCAATCTTTCCCCTAAAGAACTCTGAAAGCTTAGGAAATTGAGTTAGAGTTGTGTTTTTGTATTGATGGTCAATCAAGGAGTCTCACCAAAATAAAGAAGACAGAATAAACAATGAAGTCTTCAAGGTGATTTATCAAGAAGGTTGAAACAATAAGATTTTTAAGCTCTGAATAATATGGTTCCAACACGTGGTAAGGTGGTTCTATGTTTGTTTATATAGGTAGGATAGAGGTGGGGTTTTCCTTGTGCAAAACTGGCTCAAAAATATGTACAATAAAATAACCCACTTACGTACAGTCATTCGAACGCTACAAGAATACGTGACGAACGCGAGCAGTTCCGCAAAACCGTTCAAACGTCCTGACGAATGTACAATGAACGCGAAGCCTTTGGACAATTTCGTTCGAACGTGACTTGAACATACCTCAAACGTGAAGCGTCTATAAGCTTTTGTTTGAACGTCCACTCAAACGAACCACGAATGCAGCGCGTTCGATCCTATACAAGAACGCACCACAAACGCAAACCCTGACAGCTTCATCTAATGTCGTCCAAATACTTGTCCAATTATATCAAAATCTTCAAAATTCATTACAATTCAATTGAACTTGTTTTGTTACATACATTACCAAGAAAAATAGAATTAACAGATAACATAAAAAGTAGCCATTTTTTCAATTTGAAAATTCCATCTTCACAACCCAGAAAATGCTGATCTCTCTTTCCCTTATTTTCTGAAGAATATTTTTTGCAAGACCCAAGCATGCCGAAGCGAAATCCAAGAGCTTCCCATAAGAAATACCCAATTTAAAAAGAAAAATCCTAATTTGTTAATCAAATAAAGAATACTACAAGCAAGAAATTTAAAAGAGGAATAAAACTCACCGGGTAGTTGTGCTTGCTTTTTGTAATCATTCCTCAGTTACTTAACGAAAAGCAATTATTCCTCAGTTACTTAACCTCTGTAAGTATCTTAATAGTAAGGAGAAAATATTACAAAAGACAATAAAATAAAAAGTTATTAAGTCATTACCGACGGAAATATTTGACTTTTTACTAAATATTTCTCTCGGTAATTAAATATATTTAATGTTTTTTAAAATAAAAACTTATTTACTAGGGAATGTTTATTCCGTCGTTAAAAAACTTTGCGCCATATCTTCCCGCTATAAATAATTCACTTTAGTGAGGGAATTTAATCTTTTAACGACACAAAAATGTTCCCTCGGTAATAACCAACAAATTTTTCTATATATACCTACGGAAAATTATAATCCCTTAGAAATACATTTTTTACCTAGAGATATTTATATCCCTCGAAAATAAATGGTCGGAAATATCCGCTTTTGTTATAGTGTAATGACCACATTGTCTCTGAGGGGCGTGACTTGGTGGTGTAGGGCTCATGATCTCACTTTAAGGTCCTGGATTCGAATCCTAGGGAGAGCATTTTTTGTAAGAGCTTAAGACAGTCGGGGATTTTACTTGTTCTGTTTAAGCCCGAAAGTGATGATTTGGCAACGATATTTTTAACGATTCCAAAAAAAAAAAAAAGTAACGCCCACATCACATTTTCTAAAGCCAATTATGTCTTTTAAAATTATAATTTGTTGAAAAATTATCTGACTAAATTTTTTGAAAAAATAAAATTACCCTTAGAAAATGTGATATGATCGACAATATTTTAGTAACAAGTGGGTTTTAAAACTTGAGGGAGTGTTTCACTTATTTTTGAAAAACAAGAGAAGTTTTGGCTCATTTTCTCTTATAATAATTAACAAATACACCTCCATTTTTCAACTACATGCAAGGAGAGTAGAAGCAAAACCAAGACTAGTCAAGCATGTCAAGTAATATGCTTTTGTACAGAGATATATTATTCATACACTGTAGAAGAAAGTGGGCAAGGCATCAAATTTTTGCTTCTTTTTATCTCTTTAATTATTCCAAAACCTTATTTTGATACTTTTGTATGAGAGAAAAAGAGAGTAATTGTTAGAGCTTTAGCAGAGCTATATTGGTTTTTGGTTCCTTTGGTCTCCCAGTGTCATTATAAATCATATATAGACTCCCTTTACATTAAAAAGTGAATGCATGGAACTTCTTGGGATTTTATTCTCATAATTTGGATAAGAATACAAGAGTTGCAATATTCCTTTACATTAATTCGCATTCAAAATTTTATTTGGTTAGTGACTTCAAATCTTTAAAAAGGTTACAACATTAAGGCTCCTGAGTTTTTATATTTCATTGCTTTTTTTTTTTAATAGTATCAAACAGGTCCCTAAAACAAAAAGAAATCACTGATATACCTTTAGTATGTTGGGTTATAGATGTGCCTAAGGGGCGTAGTTTAGTGTAGAGTTCAGGATCGCACCTTGAAGTCCTGGGCTCGAATTCAGAGAGGTGTTTCTTGTAAGAGTTTAGGACAGCTAGGGATTTTACCTGCTCCGCTTAAACTCGGAAGGAGTGGTTTGGTGGTGGGGTTTCCAACGATTTCAAAAAAAAAAATATTGGGTTATAGATTCTTACATCATTGTCGTTAAAATTTGATCAGGAAAAAGAATTTTAAACCAAATCGAACGTCCAATTAAGCTAATGAGAATATTTATGTCATGGCCTTTTAAAAAAAAACAAAACAAAACCGAACCAAATCAGTTAATAAATTCCGAGTCAAACCCAATTTTACATATTCATTGTCAAACTATAATACTATAAAGTTAACGTAGTTATTTTAATCAAGGCTAAAGATCAATTTGATGCAAATGAACAAACTATGTTTTTACATGTAAGATCTTAGGGTTTCGAATGTTATTATCCCAATTTTAAAATATAGCAATAAACTAAAAAAAAAAAAATTCAATTCAATTCAATATCTGGTTTTGACTTACTTTGCACCTTTGGTCGCCATTATTTAAGCTTTACTTTTAAAACATAATGTGTCCAGACATTTTGTCAATTAACTACCTGCAAAAACTATTTGAGGGAGGAAAAAGTTCTTTAAGGATTTGTGTTTGGCTTTAGAAGACATGCTACACATGGTGACATTGTAGAGCAAATGTTGCCCACAATTTGTATTATTTGGCATTAGATAACACGTTATAGTCCATTAACAAGTAATATTCGTTGTTCTCTCAAATGGTCATCTTGCAAAATTAATAGAATTTTTTTATAATATTAAAGAAAATAGAAAATAAGACATCATTTTATCAAAGAAAAATAGCAAAAACCCATTAATATTTGATAAAATTATGCGAAATCTCATTTGATATTTTAAAATTTAAGTGATATCCCATGGGGGGATTGTTATAAATATTTGCATTCTTATTATAAAATGAAGTTTCACTTAGTTTTAAAATATAATGAGATTTAGCTCATTTTCCTTTATATCAATTTCTGATTCTATCCCAAATGAAATCGTATGATTTTTAAAAGATTCCATGACTAAAGATTAATATAATAAATTATATTAGTCCTCAAGGGGTTTGGCAAAAGTTGCACACGGTTCAGTTACGGTTGAAAATCGTAATCGAACCGTACGGTTACGCTTCGGCCAAAGCCGAACCGTAGACTAACGGCTCGGTTGCAGTTTCGGCCAAAGCTTAACCGCAATCGTAACCTTAACCGGACGAACCATAAGGTTCGATTCAGTTTAAGATTCGAAACCGCTTTTTTATTTAATAAATAATTTAAATTATTATAAAATAATAAAAAATAAAAAATTTATTAAAAATTAAAGTATACATTGATAATTTATTTATTGTTTTGAAAAAAATCTTACACTTAATTAAGTTGTCTACGTATCTTCTTGAAGCGTAGAGGAATCAAAGCTCACGTAATTCTGTGACATTTTATTTTTAATAATTTACTTCATTTATATTTTATTCATCATCATCAAGGGAAGGCGGTCCGGTTCTTGAGCCTTCGGCATTAGTTGTGTTTGTGTTATCACACAAATTTTCAAAAGTTTCCGGTTGATTTTTTGTTCACGATGTTACACCCTACACCATCATCAAGACACGTTTGAGCTTCTAACGCTCTGGTTTCAACCTTGATCTCCAATCATCAAGAATATTATCGCTCATACTAAATGTCTACTCTAAAGATACAATTGAGACCGGTGCCGCTAATACCTCCATTGCAATCACGGCCAAGACTGGAAATAATCATTGATATTTTTGCCACCAATCAAGGATAAGAAATTGCCCACCTACAAAAATTCTTTAGGAAAACTCGAAATTTATTGTTAGATATGTATTAATTTCTGAATTAGTAGTGGAGATATTGGAAGACTTTGATTTTTTACTTCGTTGCATTAACCAACTCTTACTAGCAGAAAGCTTAGATTGTCCAGTTGGTGCATTCATGGATTGTGTAGTATAAGTTATTTGAATATAATATTTACTAGCATAATCATTGTATAAATCAAATAAAGTTCTCTTAACATTATCAATGATTGAAGAAATATCTCAGAACCTCAATTTCTCACTTGAATACATGAAGTCGTTTCGCCGGTGGTATGTTGGATGGTATTCCCAGCCTCAAGAATGTTAGTGTTGTGTGATGAGCTTGTCATTATAATGAAGAGATTGAGAATTTGAGATAATATCTTTCATACAAATTTTTTTTAGATTATAAGAGAATAAATTGATTGAATATATGAGATTTGAGAAATTGAGAGAGTGAAGAGATTAAATAATTTGTGGTTTTGGAAAATGAATTAAATAGTTATTTATAGTATTTTTTGATTTTTTATGTTGCCTAAAATGTCCCTAAAATATAGTTGTTGGGAGGGATAAAATAGATATTTTCAACTTATTATTATTATTGTTATTATTATTATTATTATTATTATTATTATTTTTATTATTAGTTAAAAAATTAATTAAAAAAAAGAAATGATTATTGGCTAACGGTCAAAATTGTTTGCAGTTAATGGTTAAAATCGTTAACTGTAACAGCTAACCGTTTTCAACCCTTACGGTTTGAAAAACTGTTTCCGTTATAGTTTAAATCGTTTAAACCGCCCAAACTGGCGGTTCGGTTTAAGGTTTGTCAATGATTCAGTTACGGTTCCGAACACAATCGTTGTTAGGGCAGTTGTGGAACCCCTAGGGTCGGATCGGTGCCCCGCACAGCGGAAGTGAGTCTAACCAGTGGATATCTAGCATTTGTGTATTTTTGAAAAATTAATAAAATATAATACTTTATTTTTCAAGTGTTTTAGGGAAAATCAGAAATAAATCTGGATCCGGAAAATCTATTTGGGATAAGAATCGGAAACATTTCAAAAAAATTTGGACCCGTGCGCACCTAGTGCGCTTGCAGCGTACACTGCATGCAGCTGTGCGCTGCAAGTAGCACACGCTGCATGCAGCAGCTAGCTGCATGTAGGGGCGCTGCAGTGCCAAGTAATGGCGCTGCAGCGCCTCCCTCTCGGGAAAATGGCTACTACCCATTTTTTTTTTCTAAAAGAAAATAAAACCTTAAACACTTATAAAATCACCCAAAATAATTTTTATTTCAAAACCAACCACAACACATATTATAAAATAAACATATATAAATTCTAAATATATATATATGTGTGTTTATTTGAATCAAATTACAACCCAAAATATAATCCCAATAAGAAATTGTTGGTTTCTAATTAGGTCCCAAGAATCATCAAATCAAGCACAAAAACGCATGAATACACAAAGGAGAATGGCGGAAACATACTCACAATGAACGGATCTTGCGACGCGAAGAACACAAGCCTTCTAGCTCCCTCAAAAGCTCACGGCAGCAGCTCCCTCAGGCAGTGGACTGCACGGTGGTGACTGGTTCGGCTCCTCCAAGATTCGGCCATGGGTGGACTCCATGGAAGCTCCAAGCTTCAAGCTCCAAAATGATTCCAAGCTCAAGAGTTTGTTTCCCTATCACCTTTGTATAACTCAAGGTGTGTGCTAGCACTTGTCTTCTTCCTTGCTTCTTCTATTGATTCGGTCAAACCAGAAAAATGGAGAAGAAAATGGCTTAAAGCCGTGAGAGGGAGAAGGAAAGAGATGAGGGAAAATGGTTTCCTTGAAACCGTAAAAGAGGAGAGAGAGAGATGGTGAAAAATAAAATGTATATGGTTTATATATTTTCCAAAATAATTTAAACCATTTACCACTTTTTCAATTTTCCAAAAAGCAAAAGTCAAAAGCAAAAAAGCAATTAATGCTTTTCAACTACCACATCAATCACTCAAATCAATCAATCAAATTGTCACATCACTCAAAGTGACATGTGATTTGACGCTTGATGTGACTTGTGATTTGACGCTCGATTTGACTTGCGTGCCGCACTCGAATTCGAAATGCGAATGCGCTCGCAAATAATCACGGGCTCAGGTTCGCTAATTCCAAGTTAACGAATTTTCCGTTGCGACGTAATTAAATGATTACGCCTAGCGAAATCACTATTCACGTCGCTAACGATTAATTATAAATTAATTCGTTCGCCCGAATTAAAATCTAATTTTAATCCGCGTCGAAATCCAATTTCGCATAATATATCGAATATATTATTTTATCGATTAATTCCAAATTAATCGTTCTCTCTATTTAATTAATATTTTAATTCTGCGTCGAAATCCAATTTCGCATAATATATCGAATATATTATTTTATCGATTAATTCCAATTAATTTTCTCTCTCTTCTAATTAATCTCAGATTAATTAGAAGAGTCATACATCATTGGTGAATCTTCGGGAATCGACCCATGAGATCCCCGGATATGTTGGCAGTAAATACGGTCGTCGGACTATCCGAACACGTAAGTACCTCGTACTACGTTTATACCGATTTACAAGACAAGGTTGGCTTCTAGCAAAGCGTCATGCCTACCCAATTCTCCAGAAATATCCTTATAGGAATATGTGATCTATATCAAGCGTAGTATACAGTAGTATTGCGTATTTTGATCCAGCATCGGACGATCACGTGCTAGGCCTGGGGCTGGAATTGTGTCTGCCCCGTACGAAGCACATATCGGATGTCTAGTAACTAGTCTCTATAATCGGATATACATGACCTAGTCATAATATCCCGATAGCTCGAGCATTTAAGAGAACAAGTTATGTATCCTATGTGATCATCATCTCCATATGACTGGAGTGATACTTCCGTCTTAACATCACACCCAACACACTACGATTCTCGATATACCCAGCATTGGCGTACACAGAACCTGTTAAAGCCCTGGACGACCTTAACTAAAGTATATTGATTGTCGTAAGCATTAGCGGTGCAAGTCTCAGGTTAAGACCAAATACACATACCCTGATTGCAGACTCCCATAGACACATAGTCATACTACCAATGGGATTCCGCGGGGGTCTATCCAGAGCGAAGCTGTTTCCCGTACCGTCGGTAAATCACAACCTCCTATTACACTTGCATGAGTATCCTATACCCAAATATATGAGAACTATGTCGTTGTGCCCTCACAAACGCGCACAAGTGTAATACTAGTCTTTTGCGCATTTATCGATGTCCAATCTCGACAATGCTCTGACTAGGGATATTTAATGATTTATCCTTCTTGGACTGATACTGTCTCATATCATTCTCAGTCCAGGAACAAATCACAGGGACCTCTCATTTTATATATCTAGGTGATCTAATCACAAATTATAAGAGTGCAATCTCATTTGTCACATAGTTAATTTGTACAACAACACCATGATCTGTACAAATAGTGACGCTATGGGTCATAATTGTCCAACAATCTCCCACTTGGCCTATAGCCAGTCACTCGAGTGCTTGACACCCGAACTATGTACGGTTGGCTCAAATTGCTGAGAAAAGCTTTCGTCAGCGGATTTGTATGATTATCATCTTGATGCGATTTATTCGATCATCACATCGCCACGATGTATGATCCCAACGAATCAGATGAATATCAAAGTATGTATCTGGATCGTTGATGAGACCATTAATTCTTTAGCATGTGCTGACGCCTAGCTCAGCTGCTAACAAAACTATATCTAATCTAATTAGATTTGTTATTGACCCAGATGACTTCTATTGCTGCTTCAGCTGCTGTAATTAACCCGTATTTGTTGTTTATTCGGTAACAGTATCTTGCTTGGAAGATTTTCAGCTCACTGTACCGTTATTCAAACTATATAGTACCGTTTGCGACTTTTAGTCGTCTTTATCGGTTATATGAAACTTGCTACAGTGATCCCAGTCACTTCAAGTTCTCTTTCTCCATAGACCAAGACAACATCCTTTAGTTCTCTAAGATACTAACGGATGTTCTTAACATCAATCCAGTGATATCACTCAGATTGGCCTGTTTGTGAATCCATATGCTCAAAGCGTATGAGACAACATGTTGCGTACATTTTTCAATGTACGGTTTCTCGGAGAGTATTTCGAAAGCCAAGCTTTCGCCGATAGTTATTTTTATGGGAATATCATTTCCAAGAAATACATATTATCATTATTTTATAGGACAGCCACTGTCAGTGCGCTCCTACTAACCCTCTTACATACACAAGAATCTTTTCGTTTTGAATTAAATCATAAACCATTATGATTACATCAAAACGATAATTCCAAGAACCTAATGCTTGCTTCAATCCAATCATGGATCGAATAACAAGCATTATCCAAATGGATTTACCGTGGCAACAGGTAAAAGGTTGAATCGTAATCAACATAATGTTGATAACGATACCTTTCCATTAAAAGCCAAGCTTTATACGTTGGTATGTTGTCATCCATGTATGTCTTCCTTGAAGACTTATAGTACCAGTAGGCACAATGCCTTGTGGTACATCAACTAGTATCCAAACTGGTTGATATACATGGAATCCATTTCGGATTATATGGCACTTTGCCATAATAGGGAGTCGATACCTTGTATCACTTCCTCATACGTAGTCAGTTCGTATTCCTCAATAAGATTTACATCTTTATGAGGTTAGATCAGAAACTCATACCCCAGGTTGTTTTCTGAATCTTTCGGACTTACGCGGTTCTTGTGTATTCGAAGATTATTGGTATAATTTCATCCTTGATGAACTATGTGTGTTCCATTAAGATTCGGTGCTTTGGACAATATTACTCCGATTTTCATCGAGTTTTACTATCCTCCCACCTACTTACCATTGCATATCGGTATTCCTCTTAGGAAAACCGCATGGTGAGCAACAATCTAATTGTTCTCTTGTGAGGTGTATAAGTACAACTTATGGTATCCCTAGGATAACCTACATTTGCCACTTATCCAATTTGGGTTCTTGTTTGGTATCATCCAAACGTATGCATAGCATACCCAAATCATCAGGAATGAGAAACCTGGTTTCTTTCCTGTTCATATCTAATATGTTATCTGTCAAACAGATATTTATGGAACCTTATTCAAAATAAGTTCTGCACTGTTTAGCGTATCCGTTGAAGGAAATGGCAGCTCAGAGCGACTCGTGATTAACCTTATCATGTCTAACAAAGTTCGGTTAATCATGTTCGGACACACCGTCAAACTGATGTGTTCCGGGAGGAGTCCTATTTGAAAGAATACTATACTCTTTCAAGTATACGAGAAACTTATTGCTTAAGTATTTTCCATTACGGTCTTACCGTGACAGTTTAATACTTTAGCCGATCTGTTTGTCTATTTCGTGTCGAAACTCTAAAAGTTTTCGATTTGTGTTCTTCAAAAGAAACACATAACCATACGCGATGCCACACCCGTAAAGGTCACGAAATATTCATATCCACATCTAGCCTAGCTAGACATGAGCCCACTTGCTTCACTATGAACTATGGCTAACAGATCAGTGGCACTTGCACTTTTACCAAGTAAATAGTGTTTTAGGCACTTTTCCCAATAAACTAGATTCGTAGACTTTATTTGAATAGAATCAAATCAGTCCTAGTACCCACTCTTCGAAAGTGTGGATATACGATTCTTGTTTAATAGTGTCTCTGACAACTATGCCACATTAAGTTTCTTAATTGATCAAATCAGTTTGAGCTATTTATTTGTCATGTTATATATTTGAGCTATTTATTTGTCATGTTATATATTTGAGATATATTTATATTCAAAATATAAATGCTGTTATTCACATCTAATGTGTTTATCTCAATATCATCTTTATATAATAAAATACTTTATTGTTCTAGAATATAAAGGTCACCCGCAGCGGGTTAAACACTGATATATAGATAATGTATCTAGTCAAACTAGTTACATTATAACAGTTTCCTAGTTTGGGTACATACCCGAGGGTAGTTCCTAAACTTAGGTATCTACGATTAAAACAGCGATTTTCGCCCCGTTTCCAATTCGCAGATAAATCTCAATTGAAGTCAGTATCCTGTTCAAAACAGATTCTGAACATCAATACATATTTATGTACCACACTAAGTATTTAAAATCCAATTTTAATACTAGTTGTGAACATAATTATGACAATCATATTTTGAAGTCAGAGTCTTGCTCGTCTTCAATTCCTTCTTGGGATATGTCCTTTTATCTTCCTAGAAGATTATAATGATTTTGTCTTTGCCCTTTTCAACATTCCAGTAACCTTTGGCCAAGCCTCGGGTTTCTAGAATATCGAAGTAAGGTGCGCCTTGCGCTACTTGTCTAATTGCAAACTTTGACTTTGTCTCCTTGAGAATAGTCATGAACTCTCCAAGAGTTATTAATTGAAATTTTAGTACTTCTAAAATCTAAGTATAGATTTATGAAGATCCTTCAATTTCAGTATCATACTTTAAGGATCTAATCTTTAGTTCTGATTCAGAAATTAAGGAGTCTACTGCGACAAGCTTAATGGATTAAGCACTTAAGTTATCATTACATGATCTTCCAAAGATCATGCTCTACTATTTGTTTAACTCCGGGCTTTAGGCATAATACGTTATTTTATCAAATAAACTAACTTATTATTTTTCCAGGGCCATCCTTGTGGGAACACAAGAACTGGGCGACGCATGCTGTCCCGGGCTCGCGGCCCGGTCGGGAGTACGGAGTAGCCACGGGGGACTAAACCGGAGAATAATGGAGTCGCCACCCGATGTGAACCGGAAAATGAGATTTAAGGCCGCAATCACCCCTCACAAGGGAAGACCTCAAACCGTTGGGTTCGGAATGGTCCCTTACTTATGTCACTTGTAATGAAAGGATTTGTGTAATAATTTAATCAAGCTTAAGTAACACTTATTTCCAAGAGTATCATGCTTCTAAATCCACATGCGCAAAAATAAAACTTACACCTAAATTTGCAAATATTTCACATCTAAGATTACATGCTTGAAAGTACATCAAAGTAGCAAAGAACATACAACTTCATTGGCATATTGTATTCATGGAAACACAAGCACACACTAACCACACAAGCACACATAAAGGCGAATCAAATAATGGCGAACATTTGATTTCAACAAATAGCCATTACATGTCCATACACAAATAAAGGAGTCAACTAAGTACGTAATGCAAAAAGACGCTTAGGGATGCAATTAGGCATTAAAGTGAGCATGCTATGACGTGGTGCAAAAGAAGATAGATATAGACACAGACGCACATGTGATGAAAATGACTCAATTCAGTGTATTCGCGTTCGAACGGTAGACAGAAGGTTCGCGTCCGTATAGCGTTTGATAACGCGTTCGAACGAGACCAGACAGAAAACATGCGTTCGTGCGGCGTTTCGGAACGCGTTCGAACGGGGTTATAGTAGTGACCTCCAAAATGCAGTAAACGACATGACACATACATGAACAGATGAATATATGAGTTCTCGTACATAACAACAGATTAAGGGGCGCGGCAAATCATTGTAGCAAAGGTAGCTTTCAAGCATTTTCACCCCTCAAAGTGGAGGACCCTTAATCTCACTTGATAAGCCCATGCGCAATGCAATATGATGCATGAATTTTCAAAAAGATGTTATGAAGCGAATAACTAAATAAAATAGGCGCGGCAAAGTACTGCCGTAAAGGTGGCCTTTTAGGCTCTTTGTCTCTCAAAGAGATGATCTTTAGACCAACATACTAAGCCCATGCGCAATGTGATATGATGCATGGTCATGTAAGAAGACGTCATACTAAACAACAAAATAAAGGGGCGCGGCGAAGTACTGCCGTAAAGGTGGCCTTTTGGGGCTCTTTGTCTCTCAAAGAGAGGACCTTTAGACCAACATACTAAGCCCATGCGCGTCACATCACAATACATGAAATAAAGACAATAAAAGTGTAGGACTTCGTATGCCCGATTGAACGTACATTCAACCCAAACACACTTCGTCCGGCGCGGCGAAGTAGTGTCACAAAGGTGGCCTTTTAGGCTCTTCGTCTCTCAAATAGAGGACCTTTGGACTAACTCACTAAGCCCATGCGCTCGATCGCATCATACATAAAAAATAAAGACAATCATATCAAACTTAATATGTCCGATTGAACGTGTCTTGCATTCAACCGACAAACACATCAACCGGCATGGCAAAGCATCGTGGTAAAGGGCTTTAACCCTTCCCCATAGGAGATCTTTCATTCCACTTACTAAGCCCATGCGCTCGATCGCATCATAACATAAATAAATAACATGCGGAAATTAAAAGACGGAATAATAAAGTGAGAATAATCAAAATAACATAAAGCGAAATATACGCCGTTTACTCAAGTGGTATGTGGAGTTGTATCCAAGTACAGACCGCACTACAGTCCATTCGGAATCGGCTACGGAATTTACGTCTGGGTTCCATCCTATATACCACGAGAGACGACGTATTTTTCATTTTAATCAATGGCCACTGTAGGACACAGAACCTGGGCGACGCCGTTCCTAGGCTCGCGACCTAGTTGGGAAGATTACATAACATGGAGTCGCCACCCGGTGTGAACCGGGACAAAGATTTAAGGCGCACTCACCCCTCGCAAGGGAAGACCTCAAACCGTTGGGTTCGGAATGGTCCCTTACTTATGTCACTTGTAATGAAAGGATTTATATAATAATTTAAACAAGCTGAAGTAACAATTATTTCTAGAGGTATCATGCTTCTAAAGTCACATTTATAAAATAAAATATGCGCCTAAATATACATATATTTCATATATAAGATTGCATGCTTAACATATATCAAGATAGCAACTAACATACATCTTTACTTGCATATCCTATTCAGGAAAAACACAAGCACACATATTAACCATACAAGCACACATGGTAACCATACAAGCACACGTATGGGCACTTTTCCAAGTGGTACGTGGAATTGTAGCCCAAGTACAGACCGCACTACCGTCCATTCGGAATCGGCTACGGAATTTACGTCTGGGTTTCCATCCAATATACCGCAAGAAATAATACTCAAATGTTATCATGACACGAGCATATGAATGGTAATACATTGACACATTTGCATAAGAAAGATCAACCAATAGGCAATTATGCATGAATATAATAAGACAGACTCAGTTCAGTGTGTGCACGTTCGTGTAGCGTTCGTAAACGCGTTCGAACGGAAATGAAACAGAATGCTCACGTTCGAGTAGCGTTCGTAAACGCGTTCGAACGGAAATGAAACAGAATGCTCACGTTCGAGTAGCGTTCGTAAACGCGTTCGAACGGAAATGAAACAGAATGCTCACGTTCGTATGGCGTTTGTTAACGCGTTCGAACGGAAATGAAACAGAATACTCACGTTCGAGTAGCGTTCGTAAACGCGTTCGAACGGAAAGGAGACCTGATGCATGATAAGGCAAAATGTATGCACGTTCGAGTTGCGTTGCAAACGCGTTCGAACGGACACGGACCTGATGCATGAAATATGATGCAATACAGAAAATAAAAGGGCGCGGCGAAGCACTGCCGTAAAGGTGACCTTTTGGGGCTCTTGATCTCTCAAAGAGAGGACCTTTAGACCAACATACTAAGCCCATGCGCGTCACATCACACATACAAGAATAGAACCAATCATATCAACCAAGTATGCCCGATTGAACACATCTCACATCCAATCTGAACACACGTCAACCGGCGCGGCAAAGCATCGTGGAAAAGGGGCTTTTAGCCCCTCCCCATAGGGGATCTCACAACACACTTACTAAGCCCATGCGCTCGATTGACTTATACATACGGAAATAAAGATAACAATATCAAACTAAGTATGCCCGATTGAACGTATCTCGCGTCCAACCGAACATACATCAACCGATGCGGCAAAGCATCGTGGTAAAGGGCTTTTAGCCCCTCCCCATAGGGGATCTCACATCACACTTACTAAGCCCATGCGCTTGGTTGAATCATGCATAACTAACGACATATTGAGTTTAGGTAAAACAAACTAAATAAATAAGAACAACACAACAAAAGAAAGATGGTGTCGTTTACCCAAGCGGTACGTGGAATTGTGGCCCGAGTACAGATCATATTACCGTCCATTCGGAATCGGCTATGAAATTTATGTCCGGGTTTCCATCCAATATACCGCGAGAGTTGACACATCTCTCATTCATCCAATACCCACAACATACATCATACACACAACGGATACCACAAATACAGAAAATATAATCAAAATAAATGACTAGAAAATAAAAATGAGAATAAGTGTGTGAAAGATACCCTCAGGTCTAACCTTTTAAGCCGTCTCTCGGACTCACGTTCCACGAAGATCGGAAGGGGATAAAGCTCCGCAACTTTTTCTGGTCCGCTGGTTCAACGTCCTAGCTCACTGTTTCGCTGCTTTGCTTACGATTCGAACTCCGTTCTGCTCCTATTCGGCTCCTGTTTTGCTGCTCACTGCACGGGCTACCTGTTTCAATGTTTTCAAAGAACTATTCCAAGTTGTGTGGTTCTTAGTGCAATTAAATATGATTATTTTTAAGATTGTCTATGTAGTTTTATGTACTGTTTTTTTAAAGATTTGGGCTGCTGTGTTTGTGTGATTTTCGGTGATGTATGGAGGTTTAGAGGGCTGGTTTTCGGTGGTGATTAGGGGTTGTTTTGGTGCTTGTTGTTTTGGTGATGTGAGGGTGGTATTTGTGATAGATTCGGCTATTGTGGAGATGGTTGAGGTTCTTTTTTTTTCTTTTTGTGTGTGTAGGAAGTGTTTTCTCTTTTTGTTGTTGTTTGGTCTTGGGTGTGTAGAGAGAGTCTAGAAAGATTTTGAGAGAGTTTGGGTGTGAATTCTATCTGTCAATGAGACAAAGGCTTTGGTGAGGGGTTGTTTATATAGAGAAGGGTTAGGGTTGACAAGAGAAGGGATTTTGTGCATTTAATTAGGATATGATTTAGTGTTAGCAAGGAAAGTCAAAGATTGAGGGGGGACAAATTTGGTTTAGATTAGGAAGTCAATACTTTTAAATGGTGGATATCTTATTGAATTAGGAAGTCAATATATGATTGGCTTTAATTGGTTAAGATTGATTTTAATTAGGCAAGTCTTATTTTTAGTTTTAGTATATAATATATTTGATTCATTTATATTAGGCATGATTTTATTTTATGTTTTATTTAATGGTAAATGATTTAAATGTTTTATTTTAATGTTTAATATTTAATTAATATTTAATTATTTAATTTGGGATGTGTTTTGGGCTTTGGGGAGCTAAATGGGCTGGGCGTGAGGCTAGCAGCAAAACCAGAATTACCGGCTCCGTTCGAACGCCTCATCGCACGCGGCAAGAACGTCCGCAATCTGCACGAGGTTCGAACGAAGTAACGAACGCAGCACCAACGAAGACAGTGAGCTTATTTATTCTGAATTCCCCCTTCCGATATCCGTTCCCGCGGCTTTCATGACTCTCAAAGGTAGTGCCTCCAATGAGACTCATCATCGGGTTTCAGATGCGAAAATGCAATGCCTACAGTCGCCCCCACTTTGATGGGACTTGTGCAGTGTGTGACTTTGAACAATCCTATCAAAGTTATGCAATGCATTTTACTTACCTGGCTAGCTAGCTGTCTCGAGCTGAGCTGATACTGCAGTGGACCTCGATCCTGAGACGCTCTCGATGCTGTGATGATGTGGGCCTCGAACCTGGGACGCATCCCAATAGCTGCAACCGACAACGGGGGCCTCGACCCTGGGGCGCATCCCAATATGCTGACAAAATGTGGGCCTCGACCGGGACGCATCCCGAAAATGATGATGCAGTGGACCTCGATCCTGGGACGCATCCCAATAGCTGCAACCGACAACGGGGGCCTCGACCCTGGGACGCATCCCAATACCGCTGACAAAATGTGGGCCTCGACCCTGGGACGCATCCCGAAAATGATGATGCAGTGGACTCGATCCTGGGAACGCATCCCAATAGCTGCAACCGACAACGGGGGCCTCGACCCTGGGACGCGTCCCAATACCGCTGACAAAATGTGGGCCTCGACCTGGACGCATCCCGAAAATGATGATGCAGGGACCTCGATCCTGGGACGCATCCCAATAGCTGCAACCGACAACGGGGGCCTCGACCCTGGGACGCATCCCAATACCGTGACAACAAATGTGGGCCTCGACCCTGGGACGCATCCCGAAAATGATGATGTGGAGCTTCACTCCTCAGCCGATACGGGCTTCGCCCCCAAGCTGTCATGATATGATGTGGAGCCTCGCTCCCCAGTCGATATGGGCCTCGCCCCAAGCTGGTACAATGTGGAACCTCGCTCCTCAGCCGATATGGGCTTCGCCCTCCGAGACCATACCCGGAACTTGACTTCATTGGGACCTCAATCTTCAGATTACTGCCCATATCAAATGCTGTGCCTTTACCATCTCTGATTGGCTTACTGCTCCCTCTTTTCCGTCTTCAACACTGTTTACACAAAACAGAACAAACACAAAAACATGCAATAGGTTACGTGTATGCATGTATGCAGGAGTTTTTCTTACTCCGTTGGGTTAGGTCTTCCGCTGGCGACCAAGTCTTCTCAAGCAAAGTACAACTCAACCTGTCACATTGATTGGTTCTGTGATTCATTTCCTTCCAAGTCTGATAGCTTCACTGCTCCATTTCCCAGGACTTTCTGAACGATGTAAGGTCCTTCCCAGTTAGGCCTGAATTTCCCTCTTGGATCTGTCGTCGACGGCCTCGACTGCTTAAGTACCAAATCACCCTTTCTGATCTTTGTGGGACGTACTTTCTTGTTGAATGCCCGGGCTAGTCTCTTCTGATACAACTGCATGTGATACAAAGACTTCGTTCTCTTCTCATCCAACAGTACCAACTGATCAAATCTCTGTGCGGCCCATTCCTGTTCTGGTAATTCTGCCTCTGCTAATACCCTCAGGGACTGTATTTCCACTTCTACTGGCAATACTGCTTCACTCCGTAGACAAGGAGTAAGGTGTTGCACCCGTTGCCGTTCTGACCGACGTTTTGTGTACCCCCACAAAGCATACGGTAACTTCTCGGCCCAATCTCTACAATTTTCTGTCATCTTGGCTAAAATTGTCTTTATAGTCTTGTTGGCTGCCTCAACTACCCCATTTGCCTACGGCCTGTACGGTGATGACTTGTGGTGGCCTATCCCATGCCTCTGTAACATTGCCTTCGTCTCTCCTTGAAACTGGACCCCGTTGTCTGTCACTACATGATGCGGCATACCATACCGACAAATGAGGTTCCGAGCTACGAACCTTGCCATCTGCTTCGCTGTAACATTACGGAAGGATTCGGCTTCCACCCACTTTGAGAAGTAATCTACTGCCACCACTATGAAGCGATGTCCATTAGATGCATTTGGTCGAATTTTCCCCAATCATATCAATTCCCCATGCTGAGAAGGCCACGGCTCTGACAGCCCGTTAATTCTGTGTGCGGTAAATGATTCAAATTATCGTGTGCTTGACAGTCATGACAGTGCTTTACCATCTTCGCGCAGTCTGTCTCCATGGTCGACCAATAAAACCCCTGTCTCACTATCTTGCGGGATAAGTTCAGCCCATTCATGTGCGGGCCACATACCCCGGCATGTACCTCTTCCATCACTTTCTGAGCTTCTTCTTTTCTCAAACATTTCAACTGCATGCCGTTTGCTTGCCTTTTGTACAGTTCCCCTCTCAAAGTCACATACTGGGAAGCCAACTTCTGAATGGCTATTCTGTCTTTTCTGCTTGCCCCCTCCGGGAATTCACCATGTTCCAGATACCTCTGAATGTCATAATACCAAGGTTTACCGTCGTCAACCTCAACTCCCAGAATTCTTTCTATCTCATAGGCAGGTTTTACTTGCTGTTGTTAGTATCAACGGTCTCATCACTAACTCTCCCTGGATTTTCCAAGTCGCTGCAAGTGTAGCCAATGCGTCTGCCATCTGATTCTCTTCCCTCGGTAGGTGCTGAAACTTACACTCGGGGATATTCCTGTGCCAATCTTCTGAGGTGAAACAGATAAGGCCTCAACCGTTCTTCCTTCAATTCCCATTCTCCTCGCATCTGCTGGATTACCAACATAGAATCTCCGTAGATTTCCACACTCCCGGCCTTCAGGGCTATCAATGCTGTCAGGCCAAAAACACATGCTTCATACTCAGCCATGTTATTAGTCACTCGGAATGTCAACCTCTTAGCCAAAGGTAGAGTCCTCCCTCGGGGGTTACTATCACGATCCCAATTCCGGCTCCCTTGTAATCACTGCTCCGTCAAAATACATCTTCCATCTCTGAACTGTATTGTTTGGATCTCTTCATCTGGAAACTCAAACTTATACTGATCGATCCCCCTCAACAGGTTGCAATCCAGAAACTCCGCTACTGCTCGTCCCTTGATCACTTTGGAGGTGATGATATACTCAATGTCAAACTCTGTCAACAATACCAACCATCGGCCCAGTTTTCCCACTAGTGAAGGCACTGAATGAAGATATTTCAGAGGATTCTCCTTTGCCACCACTTGGATCTTGTAAGACTGGAAGTAATGTCGCAACTTTCTGGAAGCCCATACCACTGCAAGACAGATCTTCTCAACTTCCTGATACCGAGCCTCATACGGAAGCAGCTTCTTACTCAGATAATAACATGCATGTTCTACCCCTGTCTCATCTGCCTGTACCATCATACCTCCCAATGCTTCTGATTCTATAGCCAAATACAATATCAAAGGTCTACCCGGCCTCGGAGGTTTCAATACGGGTGCTTCACAAGTATTCTCTATTCTGTGTCGAAGGCGGTCTGACACTGTTCATTCCATCTCACTGGCTGATATTTTCTCAACAGTTTGAAGATAGGCTCACATACCGATGTCAACTTGGCAATAAACCGACTGATGTACTGAATCTTTCCCAAGAACGCCCTGACTTCCTTTTCTGTCTTTGGTGCAGGCATTTCTGTGATTGCCTTGATCTTTTCGGAGTCTACCTCTATTCCGCCCATTCCCACTGTATGACCAAGCAATTTCCCTGATGTCACCCCAAACACACATTTCTTGGGATTAAGCCGCAGGTTATATCTGTCAACTCTCTGGAGGAACCTTTCCAATGCCTCAATATGCCCAATTCTCGTTTCTGATTTCACCATCATGTCATCCATATACACCTCAATCTCTTTGTGCATCAAGTCATGGAAGAGTGTAGTGGCCATCCGCTGATAAGTAGCTCCTGCATTCTTAAGCCCAAACGGCATTACCTTGTAACAATAGGTACCCCACTCGGTAACAAATGCAGTCTTGTGTTTATCTTCCTCAGCCATGAGAACCTGATTGTACCCTGAAAATCCATCCGCAAATGACATAGCAGACAAAGCCGCACTGTCAACCAGAACATCTATATGCGGCAAAGGGAAATCATCTTTCGGACAAGCTTTATTGAGATCCCTTGTAGTCTACACACATTCTGACTTTCCCATCTTTTTCGGTACCGGCACTATGTTAGCCAACCATTCAGGGTATTTTACCACTTCCAGGAACCCCACATCTATCTGCTTCTTAACTTCCTCTCTGACTTTCTCAGCCCATTCCGGTCTCATCCGTCGAAGTTCTGCTTTACTGGCCTCATATTCGGATAAGTTGGTATTGTGCTGGGCAATGTTTCTGTCTACCCCGGGCATGTCCTCATAAGACCAAGCAAATACTTTGGCATATCTGACCAACACTTGTTCTAGTTTCTCCCTTTCTTCGGAGGTTACTTCACTTGCAATCAAAATTTCTTGGGGTTCTCAAGTGTGCCCAAGTTAAATGCAATAGTTCTGGCTGAACTGATGTCAAATATGCTTGATTCATGCAGAGTGAATGGAAATGACTCAGGCAAGTAAGCAAAAGAAATGTCTTTATTATGGATAATGCGGAAGTACATTCAAATAAGTCAGGAAGGTAAATGTCTTCATCATCTAGAGACACTTCTTCCTCTGCAATCAGATCTTCTTCAGGCTTCTCATCTTCTTCCAGAGTCAGGTTCTCTAACTTCATCAATTCCTCCTCCCAAATCTCTGTTTCCACAGCTTTTCCAGCCAATGGTTTCTCACCCAACAAATCCTGGAAGATCTCAAACCCAGGCACCACAATCCCATTGACTTTCACAGGTTCAGGCTCTCCTTGATACCCTGAAGCTCTCACAAAGCACTCCATCAGTTTCAGGCCTTTTTTCTTGACCTTCGGCTTTTCTTCGTCAGATTTGTACCCCAAACCCTTCCGAGTAGTCTGTCCTCTGAAATCCGGCAATTTTGAACCTTTACCCGGCTCAAACAAACTTCATCTTCTCCATAATCCTAGCCACCCTAGGATCCACCCACTCCTCAAAAGTGGCTGATACCTGGAACCTGTGAAAGGTAGTATCTCCAAGGCAGCCACGGCATTGTCTAACTCGGCCCGGATGGTAACAATCTCTCCCTCATACGGGAATCTGATCATCTGATGCAAAGTGGAAGGCACGCCCCCAAGCTTGTGAAACCAAGGCCTTCCCAACAATAAGGCAAAAGTGGCTGGGATGTCCAGCACTGTGAACTCAACCTCATCTTCAATCGGCCCTACCTTGACCATAGCCACAAAGGTACCCTCAACTCCCCGCTTACTGTCATCATAAGCTTTAATAGTCATACTAGAGGGATCCAAGTCTGTTGCTTTCATACCCAATCTTGCCAGAATTTTCAATGGGCACACATTGATGGACGAACCGTCATCCACCATCACACATGAAGTTTTCTTGCCCCTCACTTCAGCCCTGATAAATAAAGGCCTATTATGATTCCTCCCCTCCGGTGGGAGATCATCCTCAGAAAAAGATATCTGCAAAGCTTCCTTCTGAACTGACCCAACAAACATTGCAGGGTTGGCATCCTCCGGTACCACAATCTTGCTCAAGGCCTCAACCATAGCCTGTCTATGCTCCCGAGATGCACATAATAGTTCCCAGATACTGACTTGTGCTCTAGTCTTCCTCAATTGCCTCAGCACTATATCCCCTTCAGTTTTTTCTGCAGCCTCAACCACTTCTCTACCATCTGTCAAAGCTTCCTTACCCTTTTCCGCCATGTCATTATAAAAACGACCGCTACGTGTCATTCCCTTACTTCCTCCTCATCACTGCTAGAGAAATCAAGCCAAAAGTCCTTCTTCTGCTCAAACTCATCCTCACTAGTGCTATCCCAGATTCCCAGGCAAAAGGCTTGAGGGTGAAAGGATTTTAGGACAAGGTCTTCTGGAAGGCCAGAATTGATCATATAGGCTGGTGGTGGTACGGCACGGTAGTTGGGTAAGGGGTTTCTGTGTGTATCGGGCTGTTCTGTTTCTGGGTTGGGTATTTTCTTGGAGTCTATCAGGTCTTGGATTTCATGGCGGAGTCGGGCGCAGTTGTCGGTGTCATGGCCTTTTTGTTGGTGGAAGTGGCAATAAAGGCTTAGGTTAATATGTGGTGGTAGGGGATTGGGTAATGGTTTGGTATCCAAGGGTTTTAAAAGCCCTTGCCTCTTCAACTTCTCTAGCACCTTAGACAGGGGCCTTCCCAAGTTGGAAAACTGCCTGTTCCGGATAGCAGCAACTTCAGCAGAAACGGGCTTTGTTCCCGATGTTCCTCCAATGGGCCTCCTGTTTAGACCATAGAATTTTCTATTCTCGGCTCTTCTTCCTCAATATCCATGACAGTTTCCCTCAACTGTCGAAAGTCTGCAATCATGGAGGTCATCCTCCTCAACTTGCCGTAAATGGAGGGCTTGGTGCCCTTGATGATCATCTTGATCTGATCCTTCTCCGAAGGCCTAGTCTGCATTTTCAATAACTGACCCCTCCACCGGTCCACATACTCCTTAAAACTCTCCTCCGCTTTCTGCTTAACATTCTCCAGATCACGGAGTGACAGATCGATCTCCAAGTCAGTGACATATTGCTTCAGGAAAGCATCAGCTAACTCCCTCCAATCTTCCTTCACTTTCTTGTCCAAACTGTGGTACCATACCACGGGAGCCCCTTCAAGCGACATTCCAAACATTTTCTGCACCTGGCGCTGAGACAAGCCAACTGAACTCATGACTGATACAAACTGTCGGAGATGCACCCTCGGATCCCCATTCCCGTTGAACTTAGCCATATCCGGCATCTTGAACTGTGCAGGCAACTGTTCCTCAAAAGTCAAGTGTCATAATCCAGCAAATCCTCATTCTTACCCCTCATCTTGCGGGTAACTGACTCAACCTGATCCCGAAGTTTCTGCAACTCTGTCTGAGACCCAGATACTCTGCCTGCTGCATACTCTGCCATATCATCATCAAAAGCGGGGATATCATCCCCCAATCTGTTCGGAGATTCCTCTTGCCTCACATCCCCAGAATTAACCCCGGCACGAGACCCAGCTATACCAGCCATAGCAGTAGTCAAAGCCTGCAACTGTTCAGTGATCTTGGCGAGACCATTCTCTAACTGATCCATACGGGACACCTCATTATCGGATTCACTCATACTTGTTCTTTTAGTGAGTCTGGTTCCTTCTCTAACCCAAACGGTATCTATGGTGTCTTTTAAGACACAGAGGATGTTAACAGGGTATATGTATGCATGATATGCATAAGAAATATATAACATTAAATCAAATAAAATTATCAAACAAATCGGCCTATCATCATTTTAGAAACTTTTGGGACAACTGTCATAAGGGTGAACCCGTCCCAGTTTAAATGGCACAACGAGTTCACGTCTTACGGCAAAGAGCCCAACTAAATCCAAATGATAATATTCCGAAGACAAGCACTCAAGGTGGCCCATCAATCACTTAGAAGCTTTTGGCCCAATAGTCATGAAATACGTTCTTGTCCCAGTTTAAATGGCCCAACAAGCCCATATCCCATGACAAATGGTCCAAATGGATCCAAACGGTGATGTTCCCAAACATAAGCATAGAAGGGAGATAATGCAAAACATATCATAATTTTTACATAATGGCCCATCAACATTTCAGAAGCCTTGGGCCTAGTAGTCATACAGTACGAACTTGCCCCAGTTTAAATGGCCCAGCAAGCCCGTATTTTTGACAATAGTCCAACTGCATCCAAATGAGGATGGTCCACAAGCACATACTCAAGGAAATAATTGCTACTTTAACCATATAAACCAGTCTATGGGTGGATTTGCAAGAGCATGGACAAAGGCTCTCACTGGCGAAGGATAGCCCACAACTAGGTCTCCCCACTCAAGGGTTCAAGCGACCAAGTGAGCGTATCCCTTTTTATACACTAAGGTACGTGCCAATGAGCTATGGTGTGTGATGGACTGTCAAATGGATTTCCCGTTGTAGATCCCCCAGAGGGAAGGTGGAGCGAGGCTCACTTAAATACCCAAGCCTCTTAGGCTCTTATCGCTTGTTGTCAGGAATAAACAACGAGTCCTCCAAATTAGTCCATCACAAAGGCTACAAGTAGATGGCCATATAGGTGTCCTCACAGCTTTTCCTTCTAGAAAGGTAGTGAATGAAGGAAGACACCAAACCATTACCTAGCCTCAAAGTGCCCTTGATTAAACCCCCACTTATCCACTATAGACATGGCCAATTAAAACATAAATCCACTCATTACAAGACAGTATTTCGGGGCCAAATACATCCCCAGTGGGGTCGCCAGACTGTGGGACACAGGACCTGGGCGACGCCGTTCCTAGGCTCGCGGCCTAGTTGGGAAGGATTACATAACATGGAGTCGCCACCCGGTGTGAACCGGGACAAAGATTTAAGGCCGCACTCACCCCTCGCAAGGGAAGACCTCAACCGTTGGGTTCGGAATGGTCCCTTACTCATGTCACTTGTAATGAAAGGATTTATATAATAATTTAAACAAGCTGAAGTAACACTTATTTCTAAGGGTATCATGCTTCTAAATTCACATTTAAAATAAAATATGCACCTAAATATACATGTATTTCGCATATATCTTACATTTAAATTTGCATGCTTAACATATATCAAGATAGCAACTAACATATAACTTTACTTACATATCACATTCAGGAAAACACAAGCACACATACATGCTTAACATATATCAAGATAGCAACTAACATATGACTTTACTTACATATCACATTCAGGAAAACACAAGCACACATATGGGCACTTTTCAAACGGTACGTGGAATTGTAGCCCAAGTACAGACCGCACTACCGTCCATTCGGAATCGGCTACGGAATTTACGTCTGGGTTTCCATCCGATATACCGCAAGAAATAATACTCAAATGTTATCATGACATAAGCATACGAATTGTGACACATTTGCATAAGAAAGATCAACCAATAGACAATTATGCATGAATATAATAAGACAGACTCAGTTCAGTGTGTGCACGTTCGTGTAGCGTTCGTAAACGCGTTCGAACGGAAATGAAACAGAATGCTCACGTTCGAGTAGCGTTCGTAAACGCGCGTTCGAACGGAATGAGACAGAATACTCACGTTCGAGTAGCGTTCGTAAACGCGTTTGAACGGAGATGAGACAGAAAGCTCACGTTCGTATGGCGTTTGTTAACGCGTTCGAACGGATACGAGACCTGACACATAATAAGGCAAAAACACATGCGCGTTCGAGTTGCGTTCGTGAACGCGTTCGAACGGACACGGACCTGATGCATGAAATAGGATGCAATATATAAATAGAAAATAAAAGGGCGCGGCGAAGCACTGCCGTAAAGGTGACCCTTTTGGGGCTCTTGATCTCTCAAAGAGAGGACCTTTAGACCAACATGCTAAGCCCATGCGCGTCACATCACACATACAAGAGTAGAACCAATCATATCAACCAAGTATGCCCGATTGAACACATCTTACATCCAATCCGAACACACATCAACCGGCGCGGCAAAGCATCGTGGTAAAGGGCTTTTTGCCCCTCCCCATAGGGGATCTCACAACACACTTACTAAGCCCATGCGCTCGATTGACTTATACATACGAAAATAAAGATAACAATATCAAACTAAGTATGCCCGATTGAGCGTATCTCGCGTCCAACCGAACATACATCAACCGGCGCGGCGAAGTAGTGTCACGAAGGTGGCCTTTTCGGCTCTTTGTCTCCTAAATGGAGGACCTTGGACTAACTCACTAAGCCCATGCGCTTGGTTGAATCATGCATAACTAACGACATATTGAATTCAAGTAAGCAAACTAAATAAACAAGAGCAACATAACAAAAGAAAGATGGTGCCGTTTACCCAAGCGGTACGTGGAATTGTGGCCCGAGTACAGATCATATTACCGTCCATTCGGAATCGGCTATGAAATTTATGTCCGGGTTTCCATCCGATATACCGCGAGAGTTGACACATCTCTCATTCATCCAATACCCACAACATACATCATACACACAATAGATACCACAAGTACAGAAAATATAATCAAAATAAATGACCAGAAAGTAAAAATGAGAATAAGTGTGAAAGATACCCTCAGGTCTAACCTTTTAAGCCGTCTCTCGGACTCACGTTCCACGAAGATCGAAAGGGGGGGGTAAAGCTCCGCAACTTTTTCTGGTCCGCTGGTTCGACGTCCTAGCTCACTGTTCCGCTGCTTTGCTTACGATTCGAACTCCGTTCTGCTCCTATTCGGCTCCTGTTTTGCTGCTCACTGCACGGGCTACCTGTTTCAATGTTTTCAAAGAACTATTCCAAGTTGTGTGGGTTCTTAGTGCAATTAAAAGTGATTATTTTTAAGATTATCTATGTAGTTTTCTAAGTTACTGTTTTTTAAGGATTTGGGCTGCTGTGTTTGTGTGATTTTCGGTGATGTATGGAGGTTTAGAGGGGCTGGTTTTCGGTGGTGATTAGGGGTTGTTTTGGTGCTTGTAGTTTCGGTGATGTGAGGGTGGTTATTTGTGGTAGATTCGGCTATGGAGGAGATGGTTGAGGTTCTTTTGTTCTCTTTTTGTGTGTGTAGGAAGTGTTTTCTCTTTTTGTCTGTTTTGGGTGTGTAGAGAGAGTCTAGAGAGATTTTGAGAGAGCTTGGGTGTGAATTGTGTTGTGTCAAGGAGACAAAGGCTTTGGTGAGGGGTTGTTTATATAGAGAAGGGTTAGGGTTGACAAGAGAAGGGATTTTGTGCATTTAATTAGGATATGATTTAGTGTTTAGCAAGGAAAGTCAAAGATTGAGGGGGGACAAATTTGGTTTAGATTAGGAAGTCAATACTTTTAAATTGGTGGATATCTTATTGAATTAGGAAGTCAAATATATGATTGGCTTTAATTGGTTAAGATTGATTTTAATTAGGCAAGTCTTATTTTTAGTTTTAGTATATAATATATTTGATTCATTTATATTAGGCATGATTTTATTTTATGTTTTATTTAATTAATATTTAATTATTTAATTTGGGATGTGTTTTATGGGCTTTGGGGAGCTAAATGGGCTGGGCGTGAGGCTAGCAGCAAAACCAGAATTACCGACACCGTTCGAACGCTTACTCGAACGCGACACGAATGCCCGCAATCTGTTTCCCGTTCGAAAGAAGTAACGAACGCAGCAATAACGAAGACAGTGAGCTTATTTGTTCTGAATTCCCCCTTCCGATATCCGTTTCCCGCGGCTTTCATGACTCAAAAGGTAGTGCCTCCAAATGAGACTCATCATCGGGTTTCACATGCGAAAATGCAATGCCTACAGTCGCCCCCACTTTGATGGGACTTGTGCAGTGTGTGACTTTGAACAATCCTATCAAAGTTATGCAATGCATTTTACTTACCTGGCTAGCTAGCTGTCTCGAGCTGAGCTGATACTGCAGTGGACCTCGATCCTGAGACGCGTCTCAATAGCTGCAACCGACAACGGGGGCCTCGACCCTGGGACGCATCCCAATACCGCTGACAAAATATGGGCCTCGACCCTGGGACGCATCCCGAAAATGATGATGCAGTGGACCTCGATCCTGGGACGCATCCCAATAACTGCAACCGACAACGGGGGCCTCGACCCTGGGACGCATCCCAATACCGCTGACAAAATGTGGGCCTCGACCCTGGGACGCATCCCAAAATGATGATGTGGAGCTTCGCTCCTCAGCCGATATGGGCTTCGCCCCCAAGCTGACATGATGTGATGTGGAGCCTCGCTCCCCAGTCGATATGGGCTTCGCCCTCCGAGACCCATACCCGGAACTTAACTTCATTGGGACCTCAATCTTCGGATTACTGCCCATATCAAATGTTGTGCCTTTACCATCTCTGATTGGCTCACTGCTCGCTCTTTTCCGTCTTCAACACCTGTTTACACAAAACAGAACACACAAAAATATGCAATAGGTTACGTGTATGCATGTATGCAGGAGTTTTCTTATTCCGTTGGGTTAGGTCTTCCGCTGGCGACCAAGTCTTCTCAAGCAAAGTACAACTTCAACCTGTCGACATTGATTGGTTCCGTGAATTCATTTCCTTCCAAGTCTGATAGCTTCACTGCTCCATTTCCCAGGACTTTCTGAACGATGTAAGGTCCTTCCCAATTAGGCCTGAATTTGCCTCTCGGATCTGTCGTCGACGGCCTCGACTGCTTAAGTACCAAATCACCCTTTCTGATCTTTGTGGGACGTACTTTCTTGTTGAATGCCGGGCTAGTCTCTTCTGATACAACTGCATGTGATACAAAGACTTCGTTCTCTTCTCATCCAACAGTGCTAACTGATCAAATCTCTGTGCGGCCCATTCCTGTTCCGGTAATTCTGCCTCTGCTAATACCCTCAGGGACTGTATTTCCACTTCTACTGGTAATACTGCTTCCATCCCGTAGACCAAGGAGTAAGGTGTGGATCCTGTTGCCGTTCTTACTGATGTTCTGTACCCCCACAAAGCATACGGTAATTTCTCGGCCCAATCTCTACAATTTTCTGTCATCTTGGCTAAAATTGTCTTTATAGTCTTGTTGGCTGCCTCAACTGCCCCATTTGCCTGCGGCCTGTACGGTGATGACTTGTGGTGGCCTATCCCGTGCCTCTGTAACATTGCCTTCGTCTCTCCTTGAAACTGGACCCCGTTGTCTGTCACTACATGATGCGGCATACCATACCGACAAATGAGGTTCCGAGCTATGAACTTTGCCATCTGCTTCGCTGTAACGTTCCGGAACGACTCAGCTTCTACCCACTTTGAGAAGTAATCCACTGCTACTACTATGAAGCGATGCCCATTTGATGCATTTGGTCGAATTTCCCCAATCATATCTATTCCCCATGCTGAGAAAGGCCACGGCTCTGACAACCCGTGTAATTCTGTATGCGGCAGATGACTCAGATTGCCGTGTATCTGACAGTCGTGACAGTGCTTTACCATCCTTGCGCAGTCTGTCTCCATAGTCGACCAATAAAACCCCTGTCTCACTATCTTGCGGGACAAGTTCAACCCATTCATGTGCGGACCACATACCCCAGCATGTACCTCTTCCATTACTTTCTGAGCTTCTTCTTTTCTCAAACATTTCAACTGAATACCGTTTGCCTGTCTCTTTTACAGTTCCCCTCTCAAAGTCACATACTGGGAAGCCAACTTCTGAATGGCTATTCTGTCTTTTCTGCCTGCCCCCTCCGGGAATTCACCATGTTCCAGATACCTCTGAATGTCATAATACCAAGGTTTACCGTCGTCAACCTCAACTCCCAGAATTCTTTCTATCTCATAGGTAGGTTTACTTGCTGTTGTTAGTATCAACGGTCTCATCACTAACTTCTCTGGATTTTCCCAAGTTGCTGCAAGTGTAGCCAATGCGTCTGCCATCTGATTCTCCTCCCTCGGTAGGTGCTGAAACTTACACTCGGGGATATCCTGTGCCAATTTTCTGAGGTGAAACAGATAAGGCCTCAACCGTTCTTCCTTCAATTCCCATTCTCCTCGCATCTGCTGGATTACCAACATAGAATCTCCGTAGATTTCCACACTCCCGGCCTTCAGGGCTATCAATACTGTCAGGCCAAAAACACATGCTTCATACTCAGCCATGTTATTAGTCACTCGGAATGTCAACCTCTTAGCCAAAGGTAGAGTCTCTCCCTCGGGGGTTACTATCACGATCCCAATTCCGGCTCCCTTGTAATTCACTGCTCCGTCAAAATACATCTTCCATCTCTGAACTGTTATTGCCTGGATCTCTTCATCTGGAAACTCAAACTTATACTGATTCCCCTCAACAGGTTGCAATGCCAGAAACTCCGCTACTGCTCGTCCCTTGATCACTTTGGAGGTGATATACTCAATGTCAAACTCTGTCAACAATACCAACCATCGGCCCAGTTTTCCCACTAGTGAAGGCACTGAATGAAGATATTTCAGAGGATTCTCCTTTGCCACCACCTGGATCTTGTAAGACTGGAAGTAATGTCGCAACTTTCTGGAAGCCCATACCACTGCAAGACAGATCTTCTCAACTTCCTGATACCGAGCCTCATACGGAAGCAGCTTCTTACTCAGATAATAACATGCATGTTCTACCCCTGTCTCATCTGCCTGTACCATCATACCTCCCAATGCTTCTGATTCTATAGCCAAATACAATATCAAAGGTCTACCCGGCCTCGGAGGTTTCAATACGGGTGGCTTCACCAAGTATTCTCTGATTCTGTCGAAGGCGGTCTGACACTGTTCATTCCATCTCACTGGCTGATCTTTTCTCAACAGTTTGAAGATAGGCTCACATACCGATGTCAACTTGGCAATAAACCGACTGATGTACTGAATCTTTCCCAAGAACGCCCTGACTTCCTTTTCTGTCTTTGGTGCAGGCATTTCTGTGATTGCCTTGATCTTTTCGGAGTCTACCTCTATTCCGCCCATTCCCACTGTATGACCAAGCAATTTCCCTGATGTCACCCCAAACACACATTTCTTGGGATTAAGCCGCAGGTTATATCTGTCAACTCTCTGGAGGAACCTTTCCAATGCCTCAATATGCCCAATTCTCGTTTCTGATTTCACCATCATGTCATCCATATACACCTCAATCTCTTTGTGCATCAAGTCATGGAAGAGTGTAGTGGCCATCCGCTGATAAGTAGCTCCTGCATTCTTAAGCCCAAACGGCATTACCTTGTAACAATAGGTACCCCACTCGGTAACAAATGCAGTCTTGTGTTTATCTTCCTCAGCCATGAGAACCTGATTGTACCCTGAAAATCCATCCGCAAATGACATAGCAGACAAAGCCGCACTGTCAACCAGAACATCTATATGCGGCAAAGGGAAATCATCTTTCGGACAAGCTTTATTGAGATCCCTGTAGTCTACACACATTCTGACTTTCCCATCTTTCTTCGGTACCGGCACTATGTTAGCCAACCATTCAGGGTATTTTACCACTTCCAGGAACCCCACATCTATCTGCTTCTTAACTTCCTCTCTGACTTTCTCAGCCCATTCCGGTCTCATCCGTCGAAGTCTCTGCTTTACTGGCCTCATATTCGGATAAGTTGGTATTGTGCTGGGCAATGTTTCTGTCTACCCCGGGCATGTCCTCATAAGACCAAGCAAATACTTTGGCATATCTGACCAACACTTGTTCTAGTTTCTCCCTTTCTTCGGAGGTTACTTCACTTGCAATCAAAATTTCTTTGGGGTTCTCAAGTGTGCCCAAGTTAAATGCAATAGTTCTGGCTGAACTGATGTCAAATATGCTTGATTCATGCAGAGTGAATGGAAATGACTCAGGCAAGTAAGCAAAAGAAATGTCTTTATTATTGGATAATGCGGAAGTACATTCAAATAAGTCAGGAAGGTAAATGTCTTCATCATCTAGAGACACTTCTTCCTCTGCAATCAGATCTTCTTCAGGCTTCTCATCTTCTTCCAGAGTCAGGTTCTCTAACTTCATCAATTCCTCCTCCCAAATCTCTGTTTCCACAGCTTTTCCAGCCAATGGTTTCTCACCCAACAAATCCTGGAAGATCTCAAACCCAGGCACCACAATCCCATTGACTTTCACAGGTTCAGGCTCTCCTTGATACCCTGAAGCTCTCACAAAGCACTCCATCAGTTTCAGGCCTTTTTTCTTGACCTTCGGCTTTTCTTCGTCAGATTTGTACCCCAAACCCTTCCGAGTAGTCTGTCCTCTGAAATCCGGCAATTTTGAACCTTTACCCGGCTCAAACTTCATCTTCTCCATAATCCTAGCCACCCTAGGATCCACCCACTCCTCAAAAGTGGCTGATACCTGGAACCTTGTGAAAGGTAGTATCTCCAAGGCAGCCACGGCATTGTCTAACTCGGCCCGGATGGTAACAATCTCTCCCTCATACGGGAATCTGATCATCTGATGCAAAGTGGAAGGCACGCCCCCAAGCTTGTGAAACCAAGGCCTTCCCAACAATAAGGCAAAAGTGGCTGGGATGTCCAGCACTGTGAACTCAACCTCATCTTCAATCGGCCCTACCTTGACCATAGCCACAAAGGTACCCTCAACTCCCCGCTTACTGTCATCATAAGCTTTAATAGTCATACTAGAGGGATCCAAGTCTGTTGCTTTCATACCCAATCTTGCCAGAATTTTCAATGGGCACACATTGATGGACGAACCGTCATCCACCATCACACATGAAGTTTTCTTGCCCCTCACTTCAGCCCTGATAAATAAAGGCCTATTATGATTCCTCCCCTCCGGTGGGAGATCATCCTCAGAAAAAGATATCTGCAAAGCTTCCTTCTGAACTGACCCAACAAACATTGCGGGGTTGGCATCCTCCGGTACCACAATCTTGCTCAAGGCCTCAACCATAGCCTGTCTATGCTCCCGAGATGCACATAATAGTTCCCAGATACTGACTTGTGCTCTAGTCTTCCTCAATTGCCTCAGCACTATATCCCCTTCAGTTTTTTCTGCAGCCTCAACCACTTCTCTACCATCTGTCAAAGCTTCCTTACCCTTTTCCGCCATGTCATTATAAAAACGACCGCTACGTGTCATTCCCCTTACTTCCTCCTCATCACTGCTAGAGAAATCAAGCCAAAAGTCCTTCTTCTGCTCAAACTCATCCTCACTAGTGCTATCCCAGATTCCCAGGCAAAAGGCTTGAGGGTGAAAGGATTTTAGGACAAGGTCTTCTGGAAGGCCAGAATTGATCATATAGGCTGGTGGTGGTACGGCACGGTAGTTGGGTAAGGGGTTTCTGTGTGTATCGGGCTGTTCTGTTTCTGGGTTGGGTATTTTCTTGGAGTCTATCAGGTCTTGGATTTCATGGCGGAGTCGGGCGCAGTTGTCGGTGTCATGGCCTTTTTGTTGGTGGAAGTGGCAATAAAGGCTTAGGTTAATATGTGGTGGTAGGGGATTGGGTAATGGTTTGGTATCCAAGGGTTTTAAAAGCCCTTGCCTCTTCAACTTCTCTAGCACCTTAGACAGGGGCCTTCCCAAGTTGGAAAACTGCCTGTTCCGGATAGCAGCAACTTCAGCAGAAACGGGCTTTGTTCCCGATGTTCCTCCAATGGGCCTCCTGTTTAGACCATAGAATTTTCTATTCTCGGCCTCTTCTTCCTCAATATCCATGACAGTTTCCCTCAACTGTCGAAAGTCTGCAATCATGGAGGTCATCCTCCTCAACTTGCCGTAAATGGAGGGCTTGGTGCCCTTGATGATCATCTTGATCTGATCCTTCTCCGAAGGCCTAGTCTGCATTTTCAATAACTGACCCCTCCACCGGTCCACATACTCCTTAAAACTCTCCTCCGCTTTCTGCTTAACATTCTCCAGATCACGGAGTGACAGATCGATCTCCAAGTCAGTGACATATTGCTTCAGGAAAGCATCAGCTAACTCCCTCCAATCTTCCTTCACTTTCTTGTCCAAACTGTGGTACCATACCACGGGAGCCCCTTCAAGCGACATTCCAAACATTTTCTGCACCTGGCGCTGAGACAAGCCAACTGAACTCATGACTGATACAAACTGTCGGAGATGCACCCTCGGATCCCCATTCCCGTTGAACTTAGCCATATCCGGCATCTTGAACTGTGCAGGCAACTGTTCCTCAAAAGTCAAAGTGTCATAATCCAGCAAATCCTCATTCTTACCCCTCATCTTGCGGGTAACTGACTCAACCTGATCCCGAAGTTTCTGCAACTCTGTCTGAGACCCAGATACTCTGCCTGCTGCATACTCTGCCATATCATCATCAAAAGCGGGGATATCATCCCCCAATCTGTTCGGAGATTCCTCTTGCCTCACATCCCCAGAATTAACCCCGGCACGAGACCCAGCTATACCAGCCATAGCAGTAGTCAAAGCCTGCAACTGTTCAGTGATCTTGGCGAGACCATTCTCTAACTGATCCATACGGGACACCTCATTATCGGATTCACTCATACTTGTTCTTTTAGTGAGTCTGGTTCCTTCTCTAACCCAAACGGTATCTATGGTGTCTTTTAAGACACAGAGGATGTTAACAGGGTATATGTATGCATGATATGCATAAGAAATGTATAACATCAAATAAAATTATCAAACAAATCGGCCTATCATCATTTTAGAAACTTTTGGGACAACTGTCATAAGGGTGAACCCGTCCCAGTTTAAATGGCACAACGAGTTCACGTCTTACGGCAAAGAGCCCAACTAAATCCAAATGATAATATTCCGAAGACAAGCACTCAAGGTGGCCCATCAATCACTTAGAAGCTTTTGGCCCAATAGTCATGAAATACGTTCTTGTCCCAGTTTAAATGGCCCAACAAGCCCATATCCCATGACAAATGGTCCAAATGGATCCAAACGGTGATGTTCCCAAACATAAGCATAGAAGGGAGATAATGCAAACATATCATAATAATTTTTACATAATGGCCCATCAACATTTCAGAAGCCTTGGGCCTAGTAGTCATACAGTACGAACTTGCCCCAGTTTAAATGGCCCAGCAAGCCCGTATTTTTGACAATAGTCCAACTGCATCCAAATGAGGATGGTCCACAAGCACATACTCAAGGAAATAATTGCTACTTTAACCATATAAACCAGTCTATGGGTGGATTTGCAAGAGCATGGACAAAGGCTCTCACTGGCGAAGGATAGCCCACAACTAGGTCTCCCCACTCAAGGGTTCAAGCGACCAAGTGAGCGTATCCCTTTTTATACACTAAGGTACGTGCCAATGAGCTATGGTGTGTGATGGACTGTCAAATGGATTTCCCGTTGTAGATCCCCCAGAGGGAAGGTGGAGCGAGGCTCACTTAAATACCCAAGCCTCTTAGGCTCTTATCGCTTGTTGTCAGGAATAAACAACGAGTCCTCCAAATTAGTCCATCACAAAGGCTACAAGTAGATGGCCATATAGGTGTCCTCACAGCTTTTCCTTCTAGAAAGGTAGTGAATGAAGGAAGACACCAAACCATTACCTAGCCTCAAAGTGCCCTTGATTAAACCCCCACTTATCCACTATAGACATGGCCAATTAAAACATAAATCCACTCATTACAAGACAGTATTTCGGGGCCAAATACATCCCCAGTGGGGTCGCCAGACTGTGGGACACAGGACCTGGGCGACGCCGTTCCTAGGCTCGCGGCCTAGTTGGGAAGGATTACATAACATGGAGTCGCCACCCGGTGTGAACCGGGACAAAGATTTAAGGCCGCACTCACCCCTCGCAAGGGAAGACCTCAAACCGTTGGGTTCGGAATGGTCCCTTACTCATGTCACTTGTAATGAAAGGATTTATATAATAATTTAAACAAGCTGAAGTAACACTTATTTCTAAGGGTATCATGCTTCTAAATTCACATTTATAAAATAAAATATGCACCTAAATATACATGTATTTCGCATATATCTTACATTTAAATTTGCATGCTTAACATATATCAAGATAGCAACTAACATATAACTTTACTTACATATCACATTCAGGAAAACACAAGCACACATACATGCTTAACATATATCAAGATAGCAACTAACATATGACTTTACTTACATATCACATTCAGGAAAACACAAGCACACATATGGGCACTTTTCCAAACGGTACGTGGAATTGTAGCCCAAGTACAGACCGCACTACCGTCCATTCGGAATCGGCTACGGAATTTACGTCTGGGTTTCCATCCGATATACCGCAAGAAATAATACTCAAATGTTATCATGACATAAGCATACGAATTGTGACACATTTGCATAAGAAAGATCAACCAATAGACAATTATGCATGAATATAATAAGACAGACTCAGTTCAGTGTGTGCACGTTCGTGTAGCGTTCGTAAACGCGTTCGAACGGAAATGAAACAGAATGCTCACGTTCGAGTAGCGTTCGTAAACGCGTTCGAACGGAAATGAGACAGAATACTCACGTTCGAGTAGCGTTCGTAAACGCGTTTGAACGGAGATGAGACAGAAAGCTCACGTTCGTATGGCGTTTGTTAACGCGTTCGAACGGATACGAGACCTGACACATAATAAGGCAAAAACACATGCGCGTTCGAGTTGCGTTCGTGAACGCGTTCGAACGGACACGGACCTGATGCATGAAATAGGATGCAATATATAATAGAAATAAAAGGGCGCGGCGAAGCACTGCCGTAAAGGTGACCCTTTTGGGGCTCTTGATCTCTCAAAGAGAGGACCTTTAGACCAACATGCTAAGCCCATGCGCGTCACATCACACATACAAGAGTAGAACCAATCATATCAACCAAGTATGCCCGATTGAACACATCTTACATCCAATCCGAACACACATCAACCGGCGCGGCAAAGCATCGTGGTAAAGGGCTTTTTGCCCCTCCCCATAGGGGATCTCACAACACACTTACTAAGCCCATGCGCTCGATTGACTTATACATACGAAAATAAAGATAACAATATCAAACTAAGTATGCCCGATTGAGCGTATCTCGCGTCCAACCGAACATACATCAACCGGCGCGGCGAAGTAGTGTCACGAAGGTGGCCTTTTCGGCTCTTTGTCTCCTAAATGGAGGACCTTTGGACTAACTCACTAAGCCCATGCGCTTGGTTGAATCATGCATAACTAACGACATATTGAATTCAAGTAAGCAAACTAAATAAACAAGAGCAACATAACAAAAGAAAGATGGTGCCGTTTACCCAAGCGGTACGTGGAATTGTGGCCCGAGTACAGATCATATTACCGTCCATTCGGAATCGGCTATGAAATTTATGTCCGGGTTTCCATCCGATATACCGCGAGAGTTGACACATCTCTCATTCATCCAATACCCACAACATACATCATACACACAATAGATACCACAAGTACAGAAAATATAATCAAAATAAATGACCAGAAAGTAAAAATGAGAATAAGTGTGAAAGATACCCTCAGGTCTAACCTTTTAAGCCGTCTCTCGGACTCACGTTCCACGAAGATCGAAAGGGGGGTAAAGCTCCGCAACTTTTTCTGGTCCGCTGGTTCGACGTCCTAGCTCACTGTTCCGCTGCTTTGCTTACGATTCGAACTCCGTTCTGCTCCTATTCGGCTCCTGTTTTGCTGCTCACTGCACGGGCTACCTGTTTCAATGTTTTCAAAGAACTATTCCAAGTTGTGTGGGTTCTTAGTGCAATTAAAAGTGATTATTTTTAAGATTATCTATGTAGTTTTCTAAGTTACTGTTTTTTAAGGATTTGGGCTGCTGTGTTTGTGTGATTTTCGGTGATGTATGGAGGTTTAGAGGGGCTGGTTTTCGGTGGTGATTAGGGGTTGTTTTGGTGCTTGTAGTTTCGGTGATGTGAGGGTGGTTATTTGTGGTAGATTCGGCTATGGAGGAGATGGTTGAGGTTCTTTTGTTCTCTTTTTGTGTGTGTAGGAAGTGTTTTCTCTTTTTGTCTGTTTTGGGTGTGTAGAGAGAGTCTAGAGAGATTTTGAGAGAGCTTGGGTGTGAATTGTGTTGTGTCAAGGAGACAAAGGCTTTGGTGAGGGGTTGTTTATATAGAGAAGGGTTAGGGTTGACAAGAGAAGGGATTTTGTGCATTTAATTAGGATATGATTTAGTGTTTAGCAAGGAAAGTCAAAGATTGAGGGGGGACAAATTTGGTTTAGATTAGGAAGTCAATACTTTTAAATTGGTGGATATCTTATTGAATTAGGAAGTCAAATATATGATTGGCTTTAATTGGTTAAGATTGATTTTAATTAGGCAAGTCTTATTTTTAGTTTTAGTATATAATATATTTGATTCATTTATATTAGGCATGATTTTATTTTATGTTTTATTTAATTAATATTTAATTATTTAATTTGGGATGTGTTTTATGGGCTTTGGGGAGCTAAATGGGCTGGGAGTGAGGCTAGCAGCAAAACCAGAATTACCGACACCGTTCGAACGCTTACTCGAACGCGACACGAACGCCCGCAATCTGTTTCCCGTTCGAACGAAGTAACGAACGCAGCAATAACGAAGACAGTGAGCTTATTTGTTCTGAATTCCCCCTTCCGATATCCGTTTCCCGCGGCTTTCATGACTCAAAAGGTAGTGCCTCCAAATGAGACTCATCATCGGGTTTCACATGCGAAAATGCAATGCCTACACTAGGGTTTTTTCAAAGAGTTCTGTATAAAATTAAATCATAATTTTCTTTTATACTTATGGTTAATTTGTTTCATAAAACAAATCAACCACTAGTCTCCCAATCTATGTAGAATTCGGCCAAGGGGGGGGGAATAGGTCTCCTTGTTTTATTTTGCTTCCAAAATAAACAAATCCTACTCCCATCACTACTCCTAAATTTCGGCCATACTAGGATATTATTGGATTTGATTTTGTTTCCAAAACAAACAAATCCTATCCCTAATTAGACACCAAAATTTCGGCCAATGGGGGACATTAATTTGGATTTGATTTTGTTTCCTAAACAAACAAATCCTATTCCTTATCCTATAAGGAATCCTGCCTTAATAATAATTCTTAGCCTTATTAAATTATATCATATATAATTTAATATTCTAATTTAATAAATATCAAATATAATTTTTAATACTTTATATTAACTTTTAATATAAAGTCTCATGTGTGATATAATTAATATTATTAATCACATTAATAATATTCCTTTTGTGAGTATATAATTAGACCATCCAATTATACAAGCTCCGCTTAAGTAAATCGAGCTAGCACGGGGACCAAGTGGACCTACAGTTCTGAGCTCCAATAATCTCGAAATATTAATTAAGCTCTTAATTAAATATTCTGAATTATCAACTCCGGGTTATTCCACTAAAAACCCGAAGTTGCACTCTCGTCACCATAGATGAAATATAAGGCCGATCAAAGTTGGTGTCCACCGATATAGTCATTGCATATAAATTGATCCTTCACGAATATCTCGTAAATAGAGCCGGGTCATAATGTCCGTTATACCCCTCTAATTATTTTATCTTAAGTACCATTGATTCTCTAATGAACAATTTATTCATAACGCTTATGAATATTAATCTTTCTATTCGTAACAGAAAGAGTTGAGCGCTCAAATCGTTCAAGTACCGAACCAACCCTCAAGAGAGATATTCATGTACTTCCCGTAAGAATGAGTGAATTCCATTGTCTATGTAAAACGTTCCCAGCTACATAACAGACTATGTCCCTAAGGTACTTAGTTATTGGTTGGGATTGCTACACCAACCTCACCTTAGTATATCAAAGGGCATATCCCGCCATGCATGAGTTCGTAGTACACTCAGGATTAAGATCAACCCATATATGACCATCAAGTAGATTGAAATGACTTTCTTTGTTTAACGGATATTATAAGAATGTCATTTCTATCTGGGTCCAGTCCTATATGATCACATCATACAAGGGTCCTCCATTCTCATGTCTCTACATGGACGATCCGGATTAAGATCGCCATCCAAATATAGAATAGACCGCAGCTATAGATAAACCACAAATAAAGTACCAGTTTGTTTGCTCTCTATGGACTATTTAAGATTACTAACTTCAGACTTGAATCCTCTGGTGCATGACACTCATGTACCAAGTCTTGAAGGTACATAAGTAATCTATGGTATTTATAAAGATATATAATATGCGAAAATTAAAACAAACAATTTGATAAGTAAATAATGCATCATTTTATTTCTATGCAATAGAAAACCGTTTACATCACATGTAGCTCTAGGGCATACATTCCAACATTATCCACTATAAACACCTACACGTCTAAACGAGCCTCCCCAGACTCATGGTTCATTGGGATAAACCATCAGACCTAGTCTCGATATACGACATGTACTGGTCTCAACGGATTTGACTAACCGACCCATGTTAGTGAATCTTGACCAGGAACAATATTTGTTAATACATATTTAAAGCAATTAGAGGTTGGCCACCACCTACCACGGTGTCAGAAGTACGAAGTTTTCATGGATTGGAAAGTTTCTACAGGCGTTATGTAAAAGACTTCAGTAGCATAGCAGCACCATTGACTAAGGTGGTCAAGAAGACTGTTGGATTTCAGTGGGGTGAAGCTCAAGAGAGTGCATTTCAGACTCTCAAGGAAAGGTTATGCAGTGCACCAGTTCTCGCACTACCTAACTTTGAGAGCACATTTGAGATAAAGTGTGACGCAAGTGGAATAGGTATTTGGGCAGTATTGATGCAAGAGAAAAGACCTATTGCGTACTTCAGTGAAAAGTTGAACGGGGCCGCGTTGAGGTATCCTACGTACGATAAGGAGTTGTATGCACTTGTTCGAGCACTGGAGAATTGGCAGCATTACCTATGGCCTAAAGAGTTCGTGATACACACAGATTATGAGAGTTTGAAACACCTTAAAGGGCAAGGAAAAATGAACAAGAGGCATGCTAAATAGATGGAGTTTGTAGAGACATTCCCATAAGTCATTCGCTACAAACAAGGTAAGGAAAATGTAGTTACAGATGTCTTGTCACTCAGGTATGTTTTACTTACTTCTTTAAGTGCTAAAATGTTAGGATTTGAATTTATTAAAGAGCTTTATGCATGTGATGTGGAGTTTTGTGATATATATGATGCATGTATTAAATATGCATTTAGTAAATTCTACCAGCATGAGGGATTTCTGTTTAGAGAAAATAAGTTGTGCCTTCCTTCTTGTAGTATGCGAGAGCTATTAGTGAGAGAGGCTCATGGAGGTGGACTAATGGGACATTTTGGAATTAGTAAGACCCTAGAAACCTTAAAGGAGCATTTTTACTGGCCTAAGATGAAACGCGATGTAGAGCGAATTTGTGATCGGTGTCTCACTTGTAGAAAGGCCAAATCTAGGGTGAAGCCTCATGGATTATATACTCCATTACCTGTACCTAGTGAACCATGGGTAGATATTTCGATGGATTTTGTGTTAGTTTTACCAAGGAATAAACGAGGTAAGGATTCCATTTTTGTAGTGGTTGATAGATTTAGCAAAATGGCACATTTCATTGCATGCCATAAAACTGATGATGCCACTAACGTAGCAGACTTATTCTTTAGAGAGGTAGTACGATTACATGGGATTCCTAGGAGTATAGTTTCAGATAGAGATGTCAAGTTCTTGAGTCATTTCTGGAAGGTTTTGTGGGGTAAGTTAGGGACTAAATTACTTTATTCTACTACGTGTCACCCTCAAACAGATGGAAAAACAGAGGTGGTCAATAGGACTTTGACTCAATTACTTCGCACCATAGTCACTAAGAATCTAAAATCATGGGAAGAATGTTTGCCATTTATAGAGTTTGCATACAATAGGTGCATTCATTCTTCTACTGCATATTCACCTTTTGAAATTGTATATGGCTTTAACCTACTAACACCATTGGATTTATTGCCTTTGCCTGTTGAGGAAAGAGTAGGTTTAGATGGGAAAAAGAAAGCAGAATTGGTGAAACAAATACATGAGAAAGCACATGAACACATATTACGGAAAAATGAACAGTACGTTTCTCATGCGAATAAAGGTCGTAAACGCGTGGTGTTTGAGCCTGGTGATTGGGTTTGGTTACACATGCGTAAGGAAAGGTTTCCGGCTCAACAAAGATCCAAGCTTCAACCTCGAGGAGATGGTCCTTTTCAAGTCATCGACAGGATCAATGATAATTCATATAAGCTTGATCTGCCTGGTGAGTATAATGTTTCTGCTTCATTTAATGTTTCTGATTTGTCCCCTTTTGATGCAGGTGTCGATTCGAGGTCGAATCCTTTTCAAGAGGGAGGGGATGATGTGATCCTAGCTGCACCTGATTTGGTCCAGACCACAACCGATCCAATCCATGTACCAGTTAGACCAATTACAAGACACAGGGCTCGGAAGATCAAGGATGCTATGGCAAGCCTGGCCCAACGCCATGTAGCTGAATTGAACAAGCATGTTCGAGATCTATTGGACTTCAAGGAAGAGGGTTCAAGAGTTATACACTTGACCCAAGTCATCGGGGAGCAGCATGAATCGTTTTCAATTATTTAGGCATTTTTATTAATTATTTTCATGTATGGAACCAACGGGGATTACCGTTTTTATTTATTATTTGGGTTAGTTTATTTTATTTAGTTATGGGTTCAAAATGGGCTAGAAATTAGGAATTATGGGCTTTTAGATGGTAATGGGTAGTTTAGGGCTATATTAGTCTTTTTAGCTCTATTAGGGTTTGAGTATGTTACTATTTAAACTCAAAAATACCTCTTAATGAAGGAACCCTAATTTTTGTGCGTGAATAGTAACTTTTTCTTGAGATTGAGAAAATTTTATCATCGTTCAGTGATTGAACAAAGACTTATCAAAGGGTTGGCATCCTTTGTGGCGTCCGATTTGCTGGCAAAATTCATCAAAGGCTATCTCCAAGGGTTTTCAAGGACAGGTTCTTTGGGGGTCTACGGGATCTTGGATCGGGTTTCATCTTTTTATACCCTGTTTCGTATCGACGAAACCCGATCCAAGATCCCGTAGACCCCCAAAGAACCTGTCCTTGAAAACCCTTGGAGATAGCCTTAGATGAATTTTGCCAGCAAATCGGACGCCACAAAGGATGCCAACCCTTTGATAAGTCTTTGTTCAATCACTGAACGATGATAAAATTTTCTCAATCTCAAGAAAAAGTTACTATTCACGCACAAAAATTATGGGTCCTTCATTAAGAGGTATTTTTGAGTTTAAATAGTAACATACTCAAACCCTAATAGAGCTAAAAAGACTAATATAGCCCTAAACTACCCATTACCAACTAAAAGCCCATAATTCCTAATTTCTAGCCCATTTTGAACCCATAACTAAATAAAATAAACTAACCCAAATAATAAATAAAAACGGTAACCCCCGTTGGTTCCATACATGCAAATAATTAATAAAAATGCCTAAATAACTGAAAATGATTCATGCTGCTCCCCGATGACTTGGGTCAAGTGTATAACTCTTGAACCCTCTTCCTTGAAGTCCAATAGATCTCGAACATGCTTGTTCAATTCAGCTACACGGCGTTGGGCCAGGCCTGCCATAACATCCTTGATCTTCCGAGCCCTGTGTCTTGTAATTGGTCCAACTGGTACATGGATTGGATCGGTTGTGGTCTGGACCGAATCAGGTGCAGCTAGGATCACATCACTTCCCAATGTCAATTACAAATTAACTTTTTAACTGTGTACTGCATTATATATTATTGGGTATTTGTCTACTATATAAATATCACTAAACCACATTTAGTTTCAATCTAATCGTAATCAGATCGAATACGTATATAAAAATAAGAGGTGCAACCATAAATAAGTAATATTATGGAAAAAAAGATTGTTCATATTCATGAATCAAACATAAATACGGTCCAGATTGGCGCTCTGAACGCCAACTCCAACAATTTCTCCCACTTGCTCTAGTGCCAATCCACGGTATCATATACATATCTCAATGTGTGTCGTATACGCATGGCCCTCAAAAGCTCACCCAGTATTTAAGAGGTAGGCAACAAGAAGTAGGTCCGACATAATATAACGATTTTGTTAAACAAACTCAATCGTTTCCCATAGCCAGCATGATTCATATTTTGTAGAATCTAAATTATACATCAATATGACTCTGATGCAATATTAGTATTGTGCTACAGCTACTGAGTTGTCTAAGTATTTAGGGATCAAATCCAAAATACTATGCAGACAACCGCAAGCACAACACCAATATAAAACTTCGAATTTATAAGGTCACTATGCAACTTCATAAGTCAATATTTCAAAAGTTGCATCTAATTCCACTAAATAGTATAATCCTTCGTGACACTCCCACTGTATATTTTGTGACTCTTTATGACGTAGACTGTCTAACGTCATAATTATTCTCAAAACTAATATGGCTCTAATGGTTGTAGATTGTATTCTCCATGAATTAGAAACTCGTTCTTAATATCTCAAAGATCACAAAGAACGTGTTTCAAGATCCATCCTATGGTCTATAGGATACCAAAATAACTCGTAACAATTATGTTAAAATCGATATCTTTAATCGCACATAATAAAGTATTCATTATGTCATCATCAAATGATATGTAAGATTGATTAGACATTCTAATCAATATCTCTTTCGAAAAAGGAATCATCCTTTATGAAATATGAATACTATATACAAGACACACATTAACTGTCTAACAATTATACTAACTATCATACAGATAGCCTAGTTATGTCATTCATTAGATCATATCTGATACACGAATAATAGAAGTATCTCACAAGTCTCTTGGTTTTATATCTTATACAAAACTTTATATCGAATATAACAGAGACTATTCCCACTGTTTTCACGGAGTAAAGAAAACTTAGGTAAACCTTTTACCTCAAAAATATCTCATTATTACCATAATAATGATAATGTCGTTGGGATATATAACACTAGAAAGTAATTTGTACGCTCCCACTAACCCTTCAATCACATATGTATTCTCTATATTTTGACAAGATCAGACAATCTGATTGATGTCAAAAATAGATAACATGAATTTTTAGAAGACTTAACCGAGTCTACAATAGGCTCTATAAGCTAGCACACTAAACTGCAATCTCAGCAGAACATAAACTCCAGGGCCATTCCAGAATGAAATCTTCAAATGAAGAAATCACAACTGATCTCTTTTCTGAATAAGTCATTCAAAAATGCCAATTTGTATTCTTTAGCTAAAATGTACAGTTTAATATCAACATTAATCAATATATCTTTAATTGTTCAATTAGTGTGATTAGAGATAAGTTTTCTCAAAATCTACAATAGATTGCTGAGTATAACTTTTCTCACTGTCATACTATAAAGGTCAAACCTTTAATAAGCTCACACTGCTTTCGCTGCACAAACAATTAGCACATATCATGAACTAATTCATAATTAAAGCTTAATCAAGTTCAAAACTTGATCGTAGTAAGCTATGAACAATATTAGATCTATGGTTCAATAGTGTACTTCCAGAATCGATATCAAATATCGCTTCCATTATAAGTTATAGGATAATTTTCTTCAATAAGAAAACAACAGAATCATTAAATATCAAATACTCGTAAATGATTATGTTATCTTATTGGACTTATGTAAGTAATTTCTATTATATAACTATTATATAAAAGAAATGACCTTAAAATTACTAGTCATGGTGCTGTTGCAAAAGCGTCACAACTGACATTGAGTAGTATCATGATGTTGTCATTCTCAGACAGTTTCTGGCCAAGGTTTACACTACTTGGTCAGTATAGTAAACCCGTTAAGACCGGTACATGTCGTATACTAGAATATATGATTCCAATGGTTTGTCAATGAACCATAAGTCTTGGACACTAGTATAGATGTGTAGGTGTTCATAGCGGATAAACACTGAACGACTCACCGAAAATTCTTAATGGATGGTACACCAATGTCAATAAGAATCTTATCGGGTTGAGTATCACTTTTGATTCTTATGTTGGTTTCTATTATTAGTCCCAAGATCATAATGAACAATGAAACATGAATGAATAACGAAGAAATATGGCGGAATCATACTTACAACGATCGGTTTATGGATTTGATGATGAATAAAAATCTTCCTATAAGGTGCTCAAGATTCGGCCAAGGCAAATGTAGAAGCTCCAAGCTTTGTTTGATATTTCCAAGCCCTTGGATAGGTTTCCCCATCACGTGTTGATGATTCTTGAAGAGTGCTAGCCCTTAATGAATTTTTGCAACAAAGCTTCACACCTTTTCTTCACCAATTATGGCAAAGAAATGAGAAAAATTGGGACAGAAAATTGCTTCACAGGTTCGGCAATTTGGAGAAAAAAGAGACTTGTGTGTTTTAATTTCAAAATTCAAATATATTTGTTTCAAAACAATTAATAATTGATATACCAAACCTTAGTTGGTATATGTCACACCTTTCTTTCATTTGGAGTGTTTTTCACTCTATCACTAACAACCACACATAAACACATCAATTAAAGTGAATAAAGTGACATGTGATGTGATGGTTGATGTGACATGTGAGCCCCACTCGATTCCGAATGCGAGTGGGACCGCAAACACTCCTGGGCTCGGGTTCGCTAATTCCGAATTAACTAACTTCCGTCGCGACGTAATTTAAATCGAATTTAATTAAATAATTATCCCTAGCAAAATTACTATTCACGTCGCTAACGAATTAATTCTAAATTAACTTGTTTGGCCGAATTAAAATCTAATTTTAATTTCGCATCGAAATCTAATTTCGAATAATATATCGAATATATTATTTTAATGATTAATTCCAAATTAATCTTTCTCTCTCTTCAAATAGTATTTTATCCAAAATAAAGTCTCTCCACTATTAATCCCAAATTAATTAAGTTCAAACCATACGTCATTGGTGAATCTTCGGGAAACGACCCAAGAGATCTTTGGATATGTTGGCAGTAAATCCGGTCGTCGGACTATCCGAACACGTACGTACCAAGTACTACATTTTTACCGATTTACGAGAGGTTGGCTTCTAGCAAAGCGCCATGCCTACCCAATTCTCAAGAAATATTCTTACTGGAATATACAATCTTTATCAGGCGTAGTATACGTAGTATCGTGTATAGCGATCCAGTATCGAATGATCACATGCTAGGCCTGGGGCTGGAGAAGTGTCTGCCCCGTACGAAGCATATATCGGATATCATGCAACTAGTCTATTTGAATCGGATAATCCTGACCTTGTCATATTATCCATATGGTTGCAACACTTATAGAGAACCAGTTCTGTATCCCTGCGCGATCAACATCTCCATATATATGAAGTGATACTTCCGTCTTGACATCACACCCAATACACTACGATTCTCAATAAACCCAGAAGAGGCGTACGCAGAACCTGTTAAAGACCTGGACGACCAAAATCAAAGTTTACCAATTGTCGTAAGTACTAGTGATGCAAGTCTCAAGTTAATACCAAATACACCTACCCTGAAGCGGACTCCCATAGACACATAGACATACTACCAATGGAATTCCGTGGGGTCTATCCAGAGCGATGCTGTTTTCTGTACCATCGGTAAAACACAACCTCCTATCGCACTTGCATAAGTATCCTATACTTAAATATATGAGAACTATGTCGTTGTGCCCTCACAACGCGCACAAGTGCAATACTAGTCTATTTCGTATTATCGATGTCCAATCTCGATAATACTACGACTAGGGATATTTAATGATTAACCCTTTATGGAATGATACTGTTTCATATCATCTCAATCCGGAACTAATCATATTGTGGACAACAGGACCTGGGCGACACTGTCCTAGGCTCGCGGCCTAGTTGGGACGTATGAAATAACATGGAGTCGCCACCCGGTGTGAACCGGGACAAAGATTTAAGGCCGCACTCACCTCTCGCAAGGGAAGACCTCAAACCGTTGGGTTCGGAATGGTCCCTTACTTATGCCACTTGTGATGATATAATTTGTGCAATAAATCAACCAAGCCTAAACAACATATTTCCAAGGATAATTTACTCCTAAGTTCACATGCATAAAATAAACCATTATAACGACAATATCATGCAATAATCTCATGGCATACCTCAATTATATAATGCGGAAAATAAAGAACAAAACTAAACATAATGCGAATTCCCAACGCAAAATAAATAACTAATCATGCTTGAATACCATCTCATGAACACATCAAATAAATAACATGCGGAATTCAAGTAACGAATGTCAAACAAATCAAAACATCATAAAACAAAATATGCGCCGTTTACTCAAGTGGTACGTGGAGTTGTATCCCGAGTGCAGATCATACTACCGTCCATTCGGAATCGGCTATGAAATTTATGTCCGGGTTTCCATCCTATATACCACGAGAGGCGACACATTTTTCATTTTATTCAAGGGCCACAACATACATCATTTTACAATATATGCATATTTATCTACTCAAGGGCCACAACATGCACATTTCATAATACATGCATTTACTATCTATTCAAGGGGCCACAATCATGCATCATGCATTATTTTATCTAATCAAGGGCCACAACATGCATTACTACATAAGAATCATGCAAACGAATCTCAATAAATAATAAAAATAACACTGAAAACGAATGTGAAAAATACCCTCAGGTCTAACCTTTTTGTCGGCTCTCGGACTTGCGTTTCACGACCGTCGGAAGGGCTATCACTCCGCAACTCTTCCGGTTCACTGGTTTAACGTCTTAGCTCGCTGTTTCACTGTTTTGGTCGCTGTTTTACCTCCGTTTCACTGCTGTATTCGTTGTATTTTCTAGTCACTGTTTCAGGTGTGTTAAGGGACTGTTCTCGGCAGATTCGGGGGCTGTTTTGGGTAGTTTCAGGGACTGTTTTGGGCAATTTTACCTGGCAGTTTTGGGCAGTTTTTGATGTGGGTTTAGGACAGTTTCTGGTTTTGTTTTCTGGGCTGTCTTTTGTCACTACTTTGGGCAGTTTTCAGTGGTGTTTTGGGACAGTTTGGACAGTGCAGTTTTGGGTTACTGGATGGGCGTTTTGTGAGGTAATTGGCGTGAAGCATCAGAGGGCTGTGTGTGCGTGTGATGGCTGTGTGTGCGTGGATCCTTGGCAGTGGATGCATGGGCAGTGAGGGACGTGTGATCCAAGGGTTGGAGAGAGCCTAGGGGTCATTCAATTTATTGCTCATGTATGAGGCTTGTTGATTCGGTCTAGTGGGGTCTTTAAAGTTCTCTGCTTGTGTCGGTTTGTTTGTTTATTAGTGGATGGATTGTGGCTTGTCATTGTTTATTAATGGTGGGCTGTTGAAGCAAAGTGTTCTTGGTCTTGGCTAAGGGCAGTTTTTTTACGTGGCTTATGAGGGCTGAGCGTGGCTGTTATCAGTCCGTTGAGGACGTGAAAGTGGGGGGCTGGTGGCTTGGGCTGAGTGTGGCGTGAAAGTTTGAGTCAGGTTTAGGGCGTTGGTCGGTGGAAGTAAGGTTTGTACCAGGTGGAGTGCGTGGTGGTGTTGAATGGGGGACGTGCTGGAGGGCCGGTGTTTACGTGAGTGGCCTGTGATGTGAGGGGCAGGTGTGGCGCAGTGTGTTGTGAAGTGATTTGCTTGCTGCTACGTGGAGAGGTTGTTTATGCGCTAAAGGGCTTGGTTTGCTTTTACCGATTGATTATTGTGTTGGCTACTGTATGAAGAATCTGAGCCATTAGAGAGTTGGTGGGTGAGGGAGATAATGCCGAGAGCTTTGTGGTTCTTAGTTTAGGGTTTTATTTTTTTTTTGTCTTTGTCGTGAATTAGATGGTGAATGAGGGAGGAGGAAGGAGAGATCTAGGAGCGTGACTGGAGTTGAGGGTTTCTTGTTTCTGGTTTGGGTGGCTGTTGTGGCTTGTGGTCGATGTGGGAGTTGAAGGGTGTGATGAGCTTACTGAGTGTAGTGTTGCATGAAGAGGATGCGTGAGTGGGCTGATGAGGTATGTCGCGTGAATGGGGGCTGCATGAATGAGAGGCGCGATAGAGCAGTTTGATGAGTTGCTCTCGGCTGATGAGGGTGGTTTTTTAGTGCGCTGAAGGTTTGTTGTTTGTTTGTGATTTGTGTAGGGAGCTGCTGGTTTGATCGGTGGAGGGCAGGGCTGTGTCTTTGTCGTTTACATGATGGAGGGGCTGCCGAGAAGAGTATTTAGGGTTTAGAAAGGCGAGAGGGAGAGATGTGGTGGAGAAAGTTGTTTTTTTAGAGGAGAGAGAATTGTCAAGAAAAAGGAGAGCCGCAAGGGTTGGGAATGTGTTATTTTTATAGTGGTGGAATTAGGGTTTGTGCATGGATTAATTAGGAAATAAATCAATTACATTAGGTGTATTTTAATTTGATTTGGAATTTATTTAATTTAGGAATTTAATTGGTTATTTAATTTAATTGCAATTTAGTTATTTTAATTTCATTTCAATTAATTGTTTAATTTAATTTGATTGATTTTAGTTTAATTGGTTTCAATTGATTTTAGCTTAATTGGTTTAGATTTAATTAGTTTTAATTTATTTTAGTTTAATTTGTTTTATTTAATTTGATTTGGAATTTATTTAATTGAATTTAATTTGTGAATTTAATTTAATTAAGATTTCATTTTAATTGGTTTGTGATTTTTAAATTAAGAATTTAATTAATTTATTGGTTATTTATTTTAATTTCGATTATTTTAATTTAATTTGATTTTAATTTAATTGGTTTCAATGGATTTTAATTTAATTCAAATTTAATTTGTGACATGTATTTTAAATGTTTTAATTATTTATGGAGGTGATTTAATGGGCTTGGGGTTAAGTTTTAAAACGGAGATTCAACAGCGAACCCGAAGCTAAACACGTGAACTAAATCCAAAAAAACGTCAATTCTTGACGCTTCCTTTCCGACGTCCGTTTCCCGCGACTTCCGCGACTTAAAAGATAGTTGTCTCCAAATAAGACTCATCATCGGGTTTCACATGCAAAAATGCAATGCCTACAGTCGCCCCCATTTTGATGGGACTTGTGCAGTGTGTGACATTGAACAATCCTATCAAAGTTATGCAATGCATTTTTACTTACCTGGCTCGCCAGCTGCCATCTGACTTGCCTGCTGTGTTGAGTTGAGTTGATCTGGTTGTACCATTTTCAGTATGCTAAACCTCATTTCCGAAGTATTGCTGAAGTGATGACTGTCCATCTTCGAACTGTGCTCCATTTTCGGAGTGCCATTTTCGGAAAGATGTGATAATGGTCCATTTTCGAACCGTGCTCCATTTTTGGAGTGCCATTTTCGGCGAGATGAGATAATGGTCCATTTCCGAACCGTTCTCCATTTTCGGAGTGCCATTTTCGGCGAGATGAGATACTGGTCCATTTCCGAACCATGCTCCATTTTCGGAGTGCCAATTTCGGCGAGATGAGATACTGGTCCATTTCCGAACCGTGACTGATATGAGAGTGGTCCATTTCTGAACCGTTGCTGATATGAGAGTGGTCCATTTCTGAACCGTTGCTGATGAGAGATAGTCCATTTCTGAACCATGACTGATATGAGAGGGGTCCATTTCTGAACCCTTGCTGATGAGAGATAGTCCATTTCCGAACCATGACTGATATGAGAGGGGTCCATTTCTGAACCCTTGCTGATGAGAGATAGTCCATTTCCGAACCATTACTGATATGAGAGTGGTCCATTTTCGAACCGATTTGATGATGTAGTAGATATGGTGGCGAGGCGCCTCGACCTCTGGGCTTTGTTCCCGAACCACCGAATGTGAACTGTGATGATGATGCAGTGGGCCCTCGACCCTGGGAAGCATCCCAGAACTGCAACCGACAATGAGGCACCTCGACCCAACACCGCTGACAATAGGGACCTCGCCCTCGAACTGATAATGATGTAGTGGGCACCTCGACCTTGGGACGCATCCCGGAACTACAACCGACAATGGGGGCACCTCGACCCTGGGCACCTCGACCCAACATCGCTGACAATAGGGACCTCGCCCTCAATATGATGATGTAGTGGGCACCTCGACCCTGGGCACCTCGACCCGGAACTACAACTGACAACGGGGGCACCTCGACCCAGGGCACCTCGACCCAACACCGCTGACAATAGGGACCTCGCCCTCAATATGATGATGTAGTGGGCACCTCGACCCTGGGCACCTCGACCCGGAACTACAACCGACAACAGTGGCACCTAGACCCTGGGCACCTCGACCTAACACCGCTGACAATAGGGACCTCGCCCTCAATATGATGATGTAGTGGGCACCTCGACCCTGGGCACCTCGACCCGGAACTACAACCGACAACGGGGGCACCTCGACCCTGGGCACCTCGACCCAACAACGCTGACAATAGGGACCTCGCCCTCGAACTGATATATGGGCCTCACCCCCAGACGGATAGTGATATGGGCCTCACCCCAAACTGATATTGATATTGTCCTCGCCCAAACTGATTCTGATATGGGCCTCGCCCAAACTGATACTGATATGGGCCTCGCCCAAAACTGATTCTGATATGGGCCTCGCCCAAACTGATACTTATATGATGGTGGTCCATTCTCGAACCGTGTTCCATTCTCAGAGTACCATTCCTGGCTTGTTCATTCTCGAACTCTGATTGCCATTCTCGGCTGAACTGATGCTGATGTCGGTGTGATGAGGTCCATTCCCGAACCATCACCGTGCTGTGGTGTGGTGAAGTCCATTCCCGAACTGCCACCGTGCTGTGGTCCATTCCCGAACCGATCTCCCTTCTCGGAGTGTTGCTGTGATATGATGTGATGAAGTCCATTCCCGAACTGTCACCGCTGTGGTCCATTCCTGAACCGATCTCCATTCCTAGAGTGCCATTCCCGATGTGCTATTCTCGGGGTGCTCATTCCCGAGCTGTCCATTCTTGGACTGTCCATTCTCGGACCAAAATCTCCATTCTCGGAGTGTCATTCCCGGCTGAAACTGATACTGCAACAATGTGGGCCTCGCCCCCCAGAATGCCATTCCCGGCAGAAACTAAAACTGATGTAATATGGGCCTCGCCCCCTGGATGCCATTCTCGGTAGAAACTGATCTGAACTGATGTGGGCCCTGCCCCCAGGCTGCCATACCCAACTGATACTAATCCGGAACTGATATGGGCCCCGTCCTCTGAACGCCATACCTGGCAAATACTGATACTGAACCGCTGTGGGCTCCGCCCCCAGAATGCCATACCCGGCTGATACTGATCATGAACTGATGTGGGCCTCACCCTCAGAATGCCATACCGGCAGAGCTGATACTGAACCAATGTGGGCCTCGCCCCCAAGGTGATATGGGCCTCGCCCTCGAACTGATACTAAACTGATGGTGGTCCATTCCCGAACTGTTACTGTGAGTTGGTCCATCCTCAGACCATTACTGAGATGTGGTCCATTCTCGACTTGTTCATTCTCGAACTCTGATCCATTCTCGGATTACCATTCTCAGCATGTTCATTCTTGAACTCTGATTGCCCTTCTTGGCTTGTCCATTCTCGAACTCTGATCCATTCTCGGATTACCATTCCCAACTCTGATCCATTCTCGGATTACCATTCTCAGCTTGTTCATTCTCGGATTGTTCTCCATTCTCGGAGTGCCATTCTCCGCTTCTTCATTCTCAAACTGCTGATATGGGCCTCAACCCTGGGACTCATCCCCAAACTGAAACTGATATGGGCTTCAACCCTGGGACTCATCCCCAAAACTACTACTCATATGTTGCTGATTCTAGTTGGCTTGTCTTTGCCGCTTTCTCTTTTTTTTTTCTTTGAAACCTGTGAATACAAAACAAAACAAACACAAAAAAGAATGTAAAATTTGTTACGTGTATGCATGAATGAATTTCCTATTCTGCTGGGTTAGGCCTTCCCCTAATTCTCCAAGTGATTGCGCAGTCTTCTCTCGGTCTCATGGCTCAATTTCTTGTTATTCTTCTTATTCCCGGGGTGGTAGACTGGTCACTCTCAGTCTTAACTTAGCTTTCTGTTCTCCGCTGTTTGCACTTGGTCAAGATGAACCACATGGTGGGGCCTTCCATATTATCATACTATATCACATGCTACGAAAATAGTCTCAATAGTTATACATATTATCGTCCTCAAAGAATGCTCAGTAATGAAACCAGAGAACCTTCAAAACATTCGATGCAACTCAAATCCAAGTCTTTGAATAAATGATCTAAGCCAGACTCAAAGTGTGTGTGTGTGCAAAGGTTATTTCACAGCTTGATCCTTAAGCAAGCCAACTCGATGATTTTGTTTCAAAAATCGGGATCGGTGGGTCAAACCAACCTAGATGTCTCAATTATATTCCGCAATTGCTTCTCCATACTCAATGTAGTATGGCTTTATCTCTCTTTTCCTTTGTCTCTCATTTTTCTTTTCATTTTGAACTTCATTTTTTTTTTCTCTCTTTTTTTTTTCTTCCTTTTTTTTTCTCTCTTTTTTTTTTCAACACATCTACCCTTTAAGGTAGCATTTCTCCTCATGATGGTCCTAATACTCGCCCATGGGTAGCTTCACGCTTATCGGTTATAGGTGGTTCGATTTTTTTTTAGAGACTTTTCTTTCATTTTCAACCATACCACACATCATAACATAAGCAAATCAAGATAGACATCTAAGCAAACGGTCATTCACCGACCTACAATTTCTTCGACTAGTCATTTTGCTAACTACTCAGGTTTTCACTGCTAAGAACCATAATCAAGTGCTTACGAGTCTAACATAGATCAATTACTCAAAGCATCAGATAAAAGCACGTCGAGGGTTTATCGTTTCTAAAGTTTCAATCTAAAGCAATCAATTTCATCATCGGACTTATGTCTAATTATCAATGACTAAAACAAACAAATTTTTTTTTTCTCTCTTTTTTCTTTTCTCTTTTTTCCTTTTCCTTTTCTTTTTTTTCTTTTTCTCTATTTTTTTTCTTTTTCTTTTCCCTCTTTTTTTTTTCTTTTCTCTCTTTTTTTTTTCTTTTTTTTTCGAAGGCCCCCCAATGGTCTTTCTATCCTTTCCGTAAGCTTTTCTATTTCTCGATTTCCTTTTTCCCCGCTATCCATGTTTGCTAAACTCCTCTTGAATAACCCTTTTTTTTTCTAACCCAACGGATATCTATGATGGTTTTTAAGACACAGAGGGTTAAAATGATGCATGTATGCATGAGATGCGTGCGACAAACGAGATATAATATGCATGTGGTTATCAAAAGCATAAAGAGGCAACTTCTATAGGATATACAACTATGGTTCTCATGCGGGTTTATGACAATGCCTTTGATTGAACTCCCTCAACCAACTATAGAAACGGTCAACTAATGCACAAATCATACACATCACAAGACATGATTTCGGGGACAATTCTCTTATCCCCAGTGGAGTCGCCAGACTGTTGACAACAGGACCTGGGCGACGATGTCCTAGGCTCGCGGCCTAGTTGGGACGTATGAAATAACATGGAGTCGCCACCCGGTGTGAACCGGGACAAAGATTTAAGGCCGCACTCACCCCTCGCAAGGGAAGACCTCAAACCATTGGGTTCGGAATGGTCCCTTACTTATGCCACTTGTGATGATATAATTTGTGCAATAAATCAACCAAGCCTAAACAACATATTTCCAAGGATAATTTACTCCTAAGTTCGCATGCATAAAATAAACCATTATAACGACAATATCATGCAATAATCTCATGGCATACCTCAATTATATAATGCGGAAAATAAAGAACAAAACTAAACATAATGCGAATTCCCAACGCAAAATAAATAACTAATCATGCTTGAATACCATCTCATGAACACATCAAATAAATAACATGCGGAATTCAAGTAACGAATGTCAAACAAATCAAAACATCATAAAACAAAATATGCGCTGTTTACTCAAGTGGTACGTGGAGTTGTATCCCGAGTGCAGATCATACTACCGTCCATTCGGAATCGGCTATGAAATTTATGTCCGGGTTTCCATCCTATATACCACGAGAGGCGACACATTTTTCATTTTATTCAAGGGCCACAACATACATCATTTTACAATATATGCATATTTATCTACTCAAGGGCCACAACATGCATCATTTCATAATACATGTATTTACTATCTACTCAAGGGCCACAACATGCACATTTCATAATACATGCATTTACTATCTATTCAAGGGGCCACAATCATGCATCATGCATTATTTTATCTAATCAAGGGCCACAACATGCATTACTACATAAGAATCATGCAAACGAATCTCAATAAATAATAAAAATAACACTGAAAATGGATGTGAAAAATACCCTCAGGTCTAACCTTTTTGTCGGCTCTCGGACTTGCGTTTCACGACCGTCGGAAGGGCTATCACTCCGCAACTCTTCCGGTTCACTGGTTTAACGTCTTAGCTCGCTGTTTCACTGTTTTGGTCACTGTTTTACCTCCGTTTCGCTGCTGTATTCGTTGTATTTTCTGGTCACTGTTTCAGGTGTGTTAAGGGACTGTTCTCGGCAGATTCGGGGGCTGTTTTGGGTAGTTTCAGGGATTGTTTTGGGTAATTTTACCTCGCAGTTTTGGGCAGTTTTTGATATGGGTTTAGGACAGTTTCTGGTTGTGTTTTATGGGCAGTTTTTTGTCACTACTTTGGGCAGTTTTCATTGGTGTTTTGGGACAGTTTGGACAGTGCAGTTTTGGGTTACTGGATGGGCGTTTTGTGAGGTAATTGGCGTGAAGCATCAGAGGGCTGTGTGTGCGTGTGATGGCTGTGTGTGCGTGGATCCTTGGCAGTGGATGCATGGGCAGTGAGGGACGTGTGATCCAAGGGTTGGAGAGAGCCTAGGGGTCATTCAATTTATTGCTCATGTATGGGGCTTGTTGATTCGGTCTAGTGGGGTCTTTAAAGTTCTCTGCTTGTGTCGGTTTGTTTGTTTATTAGTGGATGGATTGTGGCTTGTCATTGTTTATTAATGGTGGGCTATTGAAGCAAAGTGTTCTTGGTCTTGGCTAAGGGCAGTTTTTTTACGTGGCTTATGAGGGCTGAGCGTGGCTGTTATCAGTGCGTTGAGGACGTGAAAGTGGGGGGCTGGTGGCTTGGGCTGAGTGTGGCGTGAAAGTTTGAGTCAGGTTTAGGGCGTTGGTCAGTGGAAGTAAGGTTTGTACCAGGTGGAGTGCGTGGTGTTGAATGAGGGACGTGCTGGAGGGCCGGTGTTTACGTGAGTGGCCTGTGATGTGAGGGTGCAGGTGTGGCGTTGTGAAGTGATTTGCTTGCTGCTACGTGGAGAGGTTGTTTATGCGCTAAAGGGCTTGGTTTGCTTTTGCCGATTGATTGTTGTGTTGGCTACTGTATGAAGAATCTGAGCCATTAGAGAGTTGGTAGGTGAGGGAGATGATGCCGAGAGCTTTGTGGTTCTTAGTTTAGGGTTTTATTTTTTTTTTGTTTTTCTTTGTCGTGAATTAGATGGTGAATGAGGGAGGAGGAAGGAGAGATCTAGGAGCGTGACTGGAGTTGAGGGTTTCTTGTTTCTGGTTTGGGTGGCAGTTGTGGCTTGTGGTCGATGTGGGAGTTGAAGGGTGTGATGAGCTTACTGAGTGTAGTGTTGCATGAAGAGGATGCGTGAGTGGGCTGATGAGGTATGTCGCGTGAATGGGGGCTGCATGAATGAGAGGCGCGATGGAGCAGTTTGATGAGTTGCTCTCGGCTGATGAGGGTGGTTTTTTAGTGCGCTGAAGGTTTGTTGTTTGTTTGTGATTTGTGTAGGGAGCTGCTGGTTTGATCGATGGAGGGCAGGGCTGTGTCTTTGTCGTTTACATGATGGAGGGGCTGCCGAGAAGATTATTTAGGGTTTAGAAAGGCGAGAGGGAGAGATGTGGTCGAGAAAGTTGTTTTTTTAGAGGAGAGAGAATTGTCAAGAAAAAGGAGAGCCGCAAGGGTTGGGAATGTGTTATTTTTATAGTGGTGGAATTAGGGTTTGTGCATGGATTAATTAGGAAATAAATCAATTACATTAGGTGTATTTTAATTTGATTTGGAATTTATTTAATTTAGGAATTTAATTGGTTATTTAATTTAATTTCAATTTAGTTATTTTAATTTCATTTCAATTAATTGTTTAATTTAATTTGATTGATTTTATTTAATTGGTTTAGATTTAATTAGTTTTAATTTATTTTAGTTTAATTTGTTTTATTTAATTTGATTTGGAATTTATTTAATTGAATTTAATTTGTGAATTTAATTTAATTAAGATTTCATTTTAATTGGTTTGTGATTTTTAAATCAAGAATTTAATTAATTGATTGGTTATTTATTTTAATTTTGATTATTTTAATTTAATTTGATTTTAATTTAATTGGTTTCAATGGATTTTAATTTAATTCAAATTTAATTTGTGACATGTATTTTAAATGTTTTAATTATTTATGGAGGTGATTTAATGGGCTTGGGGTTAAGTTTTAAAACGGAGATTCAACAGCGAACCCGAAGCTAAACACGTGAACTAAATCCAACGAAACGTCAATTCTTGACGCTTCCCTTCCGACGTCCGTTTCCCGCGACTTCCGCAACTTAAAAGATAGTTGTCTCCAAATAAGACTCATCATCGGGTTTCACATGCAAAAATGCAATGCCTACACATATGGACTTTTATCATTCACATATTTAAGTAATCTAATTACGAAACGATAAAAGTCAATTTCTTTGCTACATAGTTAATTTTATACAAAAACACAATGTCTTTTACAATTGGTGACGCTTGTCATAATTGTCCAATAATCTCCCACTTGGCCTATAGCCAGTCACTCAAGCATCTAATACCTGAACCATGTCATGTCGCTCAAACTTTTGCTGAGAAATAGCTTTCGTCAGCGGAACTGCTAAGTTGTTCTCTGATGCAACCTTCTCGACCTTCACATCGCCACGATGTATGATCTCACGAATCAGATGGAACCATCGAAAAACCTGCTTGAACCTTTGATGAGACCGCGGTTCCTTAGCCTATGCTATAGCCCCGTTATTGTCACAATACAATGGAACGGGCTCAGCTGCTAGCGGAGCTACTCCTAATCCAATTAGGAATTTTCGGATCCAAACTGCCTCATTTGCTGCTTCAACTGCAGTAATGTACTCCGCTTCCGTTGTTGAATCAGCAACAGTCTCTTGCTTGGAAGATTTCCAGCTTACTACTCCGTGTATGTACCCGGATTGCGACTTACAGTCGTCTTTGTCGGTTTGGAAACTTGCATCGGTAAACCCAGTTACCTCAAGTTCTCCACCTCCATAGATTAAGAAAGCGTCCTTAGTTCGTCTAAGATACTTAAGGATATTCTTAACTGCCATCCAGTGACCTTCACCTGGATCGGCCTGATAGCGACTACACATGCTCAAAGCATAGGACACATCAGGTCGCGCACATATCATGGCATACATGATCGATCCGACAGCCGAGGCGAATGGTATCTGACTCATCTTGTCTCTCTCATCTTGAGTTTTAGGACATAAGTCCTTAGATAGATAGACACCATGTGACATTGGAAACAGTTGACCGGCGTAAACACACACGTATAACGCAAGCGCACGTATCGTTCAAGTAGTATAAAAATATCGATCCCACGAGGACTTAATTCCTACTGTTGTTATTAATTGATGATACTATTTATTTACAAATATCTAATTAATGGAGAAGTGAATTGATTGCTTGAAATGATTTGATTTGTAGAGTTGCTAAATAAATAAATAAATAAAAAGACAAAAGAAAATACTAAGGAAAATAAAAAGACTCAAAGATCAAGGGTTGTGAATCTTTCTAATATCTTTAAAAAGATGAAGTGATTATTTTATGTTTGTGTAATAAATCAGTTTACTAACCTGGAACACAAATTTATGCGAAAGCATCTGTCGATGGTCAGACACAAATACCCAGTTTAATCCAATTGAATCATATATCTATGTCAATTAAATTATCTGGATTCATTAAGTTTAAGTTTCAATTATGGCTACCCCCGCCCGACAGGTATATGTCTATCCTGTAAGGAAATCTATTAGAGGGTTATCTATCCTCAAAGAAGATCGTGGGCTATTAAGTCAAAGGTCTTAAACCTAAAATCCCTATGTCTAGTTCATTTTAAGTTTATCTATATCAATTTTATTAATGGCCAATTAATAAAAAGCATTAAGATTATGACTCAATAAATAACTCTTTTAAATTAACCAAACTATAATCTAACCCTTTTAAAACCGGTGATATTAGATTTTATCACAACCCTAGATATTTAACTTAGTTACAACACATAGCTAAAACTAATAAAAACTTAAAAGACATAAAATGAAATTACTGAAAAGTAATAAAAAGAAATGCTAAGGTAAAAGGAATTAACTTCTACTTTTTACTATTTAGATATCTCCCAATAATATAATATATAATCTTGTGATATTTTAAACCAACCGTCCAGAATGGCGGTATCCTGATTAAGTCAAATTCAAATATACCAGCCATAAGGCGGAACAGAAATATAAACTTAAACCAACCGTCCAGTATGGCGGTATCCTCATTAAGTTAGGTTAACCAGATTAAATTGAATAACCAACCATCCGGAAATGGTGGTATCCTTTATTAATTCAGATTTTAAATAGTTTATATATTATATTTTAAGGGAGATTAATCTAAATAGAAAAAGTAAAAGTATTACCTTATTACCTCAGCATAGAGGAGTTACCCCATCATGGAAGAATAGAATTACTACTACAAAGCGTAAATAAAACTGAATAAAAGAAGAAAATATGAAGAACTCTCTATTATATAAGTATTTACAGAGGATTTGGTACATTTGAAACTAAAAATTTGAAATCTATTTATAGGCAAAAAAATCTAATTTATTATTATTATTTTTCTGATTTTTATTATTTTATTATTTTAATATTATTCTTTTTGGATCGCTGAATTTTCGACACGTGGCATGGTGGCTAAAAAGGACGGCTCGTTGAATTTTTGACATGTGGCATGGTGGTGCAATTACCAAAAATCCCTCGGTGTCGGGACGCCCAAAATTACCAAAATACCCTTTTCGCCAAATTTCACAGTTTTGCTCCAAATCACCTCCAGAATGTCCTGAAACTTTATTTTGGTGTCGGGATGCCAAAACTTACCAAAATACCCTTTGTGTCGGGACACCCAAAATTACCAAAATACCCTTTTTGCCAAATTTCACCAAATTTCACAGTTTTGCTCCAAATCACCTCCAGAATGTCATGAAACTTTATTTATCTACAAAATAACACAAAACACATCAAAATATTCACAAAACTCAAGAAACTATACAAAATATTAAGTTAAATGAGTGAGAAATAGTGATAGTTTTACCACTCATCACACCCCCAAACCTAACGTTTTACTAGTCCTCGAGCAAAATAAAATAACATAATAAAATTTAACTAAGCCACTTTCGTAGGGATCACGATTGCAATTAGCATATGCAACAAGCCTTTAAACCCCTAGGTGTCCCTAGTGGACGAGTTGTAGTCTCGTGAGGGTTTACAGCAATGATACCCACAAACATTTTTATAAAAGTAAAAAGGTAGTGAAACTAATGCACACAAAAGCAAAAAGACAAGAGAAAAGAGAATAAAGAAGTTAGTGACTAATCATGTGAAACTTCTACTCCAAGTTATTAGTTGTTTTGTTTCATTCTAAATTACTGAATAAGTAAATTCTCCGATTATTTTTACCATTCTTCATATACACAGCCAGCAAAATATTAAACAACTCATTTTTGCCCACAACGGTCATAAGTGCAGTTGATAAGAGAGTAATATTTTTGTCCTAAAGTTCTATCAGATTTCACACCTTTTGTAGTAATGGAATAAATTTTTCTGATTTTTCTCTTTGATTTTTTCTTTATTTTTTATTTATATACAATACCTTCCATCTTTGTAGCGAGCTTTGGGTCGGTGGCTCCCAAACCAGTTGGCTTTAGGGCACCAGGTGTTAAAACACCCCTACAGACTTAATTACCCAGACTTCAGATATATATATATATATATATATATTATTTCATCATTTTTGATCCATGTAACGAGCTTTGGGCCAATGACTCCCAAACCAGTTGGTTTTAGGGCATTAGGTATTAAAATACCCTTACAGACTTAATAACTCGGATCTCAGATGTTTTTTTTTTATATTCCATCACTTTTTGAGATGTTTCCTCCAATTGAACTAGAGTACTAGATATTACAAACTTTTCAATTTTATCCTATGTCCGTATGTTACCATGTATGTTGATAATATCTGTCAACTAAGTATATGAAGATCCATTTTAGTCATTTTTAAGGAGAATTTACAAATTAAATAATTCAAAAGGAAATAAACAAAAATTAACTTGTTTCGAAAAAAAAATGGGTTTTGAAATAAGTATCAGGAGTGAGAATTCCTTACACAGCTATTTCTTACCAATTTCACATTTTTAGTCAACATAAAAACAAAACCATAAAAAAATAATTTTTACAGGTCATGGTGTTTGACTAACTGTCGAATGGACTTCCCGTTGTAGATTCCCCAGAGGGAGGGAGGAGCGAGGCTCACTTAAATACCCAAGCCTCTTAGGCTCTATCGCTTGGTGTCAGGAATAAACAACAAGTCCTCCATACTAGTCTATCACAACAAGCTACAGGTGAATGATTATCTTAGTGCCTTCACAGCTTTTCCTTATAGAAAGGTAGTGAGTGAAGGAAGACACCAAACCATCACCTAGCTTTAAATATGCTTTTGATAAAAATGCAAATTATTTTTGTAATTTTTGAAAAAAAATTAATTTTTGTTGTATTTTTCGAAAAATTTTGGACTAAAAATAAAAAACAGAAACTATAAACAAGATACTATTAACTATTCCTCACCCCCAAACCTAAATGAGACATTGTACCCAATGTCTTAAACAGTAGAAGAAGAGTTTAGAAGATAATACCTGGTTGGCTGAATTACTACAAGAAAATTAAAGGTTAAGATCCAGATTTATTCGACGCTTCATACCATGATCATCTTCGGACCATTTTATCTTTGAAATGATAGGATCAATTTATAGTTCATGGGCTAAGAGTTGGTCTATTAGATCTGGAGCAGTTCTGGCAGTATAGAGGAGTTCTTTCATAGGTTTTGACACGAACCTATTTCTCCGGGCATCATCAAGAAACACACAAAGAAAAATCATAAAATCCATCAACATTAAACAGCCCAATTGGTTTCTGGTGTATGTTCAAGTTTGCCCAAGATAACACTATAAAAATTTCCTCCAGTTTGCCCAAGCCACCTGGTAAAGCAATAAAAGCATCAGCACGGTTAATCATTTCTACCAGTCGTTCAGACATACCTGACATGATCAGTTCCTCTCCGTTTGATGGTTCAATCAGATTTGCCTCGGCCAAGGGTTTTGGAATGATTCCCAAAACATGACTGCCTCATTCCTATACGGCCTTTTGAAACACATCCCATTAATCCAAGATTGCCACCGCCATTTACTAAGTGCATGTTCCGTTCAGCAATAACTCTACCCAACTCCTTTGTGGCCTCCATATATTCTAGCTTGTTCCCAGAATTTGATCCACAAAAAACAAAGATATGAGTATCTCGTCTCTTGGAAGTTGTTTCCATTTTTCTCTTATCTGAATTTTTATCTTGATGTGTAGAAGAGAAGTCCGACGAGCTGAATTTATAGATCCTGAAAAGGGTGAGTAATAATTGCACTAGTACCTGCCAAATGACAATTATTAGATGAACGTTAAAATAAATCATGAAAAGTCAAAAAGAATAGATCTTGTCGGTGAAAATAAATAAAATAACAAAAGAAAAACAAATCAAAGTAATAATTAAGGCAACAGAATTGTGTACGCAATACGCCATTCGTTTAGTATTAGGATGCGTCTCAAGAATTCATTCCTTACTCATCCATCACTAATGAATTATCTTTTATCTTTGCCAAACATCATTCCTTCTGTCTTATGCTTTGGTTGAGCTTTTCCTACAAAAATAACACACAAAACTCTACAATATGTATACACAAAATATAAAAATTATAATAAATTGCATGGGTTGCCTCCCTGCTAGCGCTAAATTTTTCGTCTTCAGCCAGACGTGACTGAAATCCATCTATCAAGGCGGTTTCAGCGTCGTTTTGGATGTTTTATTAAAGACAGTCCCATGTGCGTTGCTTTTGAAGGGTCTCTTCCAACGGTAAGGTGGTAAAAGGAATTTTGTCTCATTCAGTGCTTGTGCCTCCTTTTTAACTTTTGTTGCTCCAATGATTCCTGAAAAGAAAGAAAGAAAATCAGAAGGTCTTGTATGATGCTTGACTTGGAATGGAATTTCCATTCTGTCAAGTTTCTGGGTAATATCTCTAAATTGTACTCCCCAAAACAGTGATGTTTCGCCTGAATTCACTGTATCTTTAATTTTGTCTGAAAATTGCTCATCTATTTGCTCTGCTTCTTGCTCCACCTTTTCTTCACAGATGAATTTTAGGATCTCAGCATTCAGTTCTTCATCTGTCATCTGTGAAATACATGCTCATGAAATATCAATGTGAGAATGTAAAGAAATGTCAGATTTTAGGTCTTCATCCTCTGATCTGAGTGAACTGATTGGCTTAGGTAGATCGTCTTCAAATATTAGTGCAATGCATTCTCCAAGATCTGCATTCTGAGGATGGAAAGTTTCATCCTTTCTTGTTGGTGCAGTTAGTGCAAGAAACTCAGCTTCTTCATCCTCGTCAGAGTCAGAATAATAAAAATCAAATTGAGACTTTGTTGGTGCAGGCTCCTGAACTAATACCTCTGATTCTTGATATTGTTCAGCCTCGTCCTCTGTTATGATGTCATGATGAATCTCAGGATATTCGAAGGCTTCTTCAGTATCATTTGAATTTGCTCCGTGAGATATGTGATTTAGGTTCTCTGTTAATTGTCTAACCTGATCTGTAATCCTTTGTATAGACGCCGCTTGACTCTGAATTTGTACATCAAATTGAGCTTCTTGTTTCTTGAGCCAATCTTTTAGCATGTAATTCAACTGATCTTCCTCTGATGGATCTGGTTCTTGATAAAGATCATAGATAGATGGTGGATAAGATGGAAAATATGATGATTCTACGTACCTTGAATGATTCCAATAATTCTGCCACTCTGAAAGGTATATACATTGATCGCTCGAGTGGTTACCATCACAAATTACACATCTCCCCATTTCATTTTGATGAGCAAATGTAGTATTGCTTGATTCTGACTTCCAGTGATAGTTTTTGGGTTGGACAACAGGCCGCAGAAAACCGGACTGTTGCTCCTGGATTTGGGGTGTATCTTCTTCTAGTAAAGCTCAAAATGTTCCATTTTTACAATCACCTGAAAACAAAAGAGAGAAATAAAAAGTACAGACAATAATAAAGAAAATTAGATAGCTTCAAAATTAATAACTCAAGAAAAATAAGTCCCCGGTAACGGCGCCAAAAACTTGACCGGCGTAAACACACACGTATAACGCAAGCGCACGTATCGTTCAAGTAGTATAAAAATATCGATCCCACGAGGACTTAATTCCTACTGTTGTTATTAATTGATGATACTATTTATTTACAAATATCTAATTAAAGGAGAAATGAATTGATTGCTTGAAATGATTTGATTTGTAGAGTTGCTAAATAAATAAATAAATAAAAAGACAAAAGAAAATACTAAGGAAAATAAAAAGACTCAAAGATCTAGGGTTGTGAATCTTTCTAATATCTTTAAAAAGATGAAGTGATTATTTTATGTTTGTGTAATAAATCAGTTTACTAACCTGGAACACAAATTTATGCGAAAGCATCTGTCGATGGTCAGACACAAATACCCAGTTTAATCCAATTGAATCATATATCTATGTCAATTAAATTATCTGGATTCATTAAGTTTAAGTTCCAATTATGGTTACCCCCGCCCGACAGGTATATGTCTATCCTGTAAGGAAATCTATTAAAGGGTTATCTATCTTCAAAGAAGATCGTGGGATATTAAGTCAAAGGTCTTAAACCTAAAATCCCTATGTCTAGTTCATTTTAAGTTTATCTATATCAATTTTATTAATGGCCAATTAATAAAAAGCATTAAGATTATGACTCAATAAATAACTCTTTTAAATTACCCAAACTATAATCTAACCCTTTTAAACCTTGTGATATTAGATTTTATCACAACCCTAGATATTTAACTTAGTTACAACACATAGCTAAAACTAATAAAAACTTAAAAGACATAAAATGAAATTACTAAAAAGTAATAAAAAGAAATGCTAAGGTAAAAGGAATTAACTTATACTTTTTACTATTTAGATATCTCCCAATAATATAATATATAATCTTGTGATATTTTAAACCAACCGTCCGCAATGGCGGTATCATAATTATGTCAAATTCAAATATACCAGCCATAAGGCGGAACAGAAATATAAACTTAAACTAACCGTCCAGTATGGCGGTATCCTCATTAAGTCAGGTTAACCAGATTAAATTGAATAACCAACCGTCCGGAAATGGCGGTATCCTTTATTAATTCAGATTTTAAATAGTTTATATATTATATTTTAAGGGAGATTAATCTAAATAGCAAAAGTAAAAGTATTACCTTATTACCTCAACATGGAGGAGTTACCCTATCATGGAAGAATAGAATTACTACTGCAAAGCGTAAATAAAACAGAATAAAAGAAGAAAATATGAAGAACTCTCTATTATATAAGTATTTACAAAGGATTTGGTACATTTGAAACTAAAAATTTGAAATCTATTTATAGGCAAAAAAATCTAATTTATTATTATTATTTTTCTGATTTTTATTATTTTATTATTTTATTATTTTTTTTTTGGATCGCTGAATTTTCGACACGTGGCATGGTGGCTAAAAACGACGGCTCGTTGAATTTTTGACATGTGGCATGGTGGTGCAATTACCAAAATACACTCGATGTTGGGACGCCCAAAATTACCAAAATACCCTTTTCGCCAAATTTCACAGTTTTGCTCCAAATCACCTCCAGAATGTCCTAAAACTTTATTTTGGTGTCGGGATGCCCAAACTTACCAAAATACCCTTTGTGTCGGGACGCCCAAAATTACTAAAATACCCTTTTGCCAAATTTCACCAAATTTCACAGTTTTGCTCCAAATCACCTCCAGAATGTCATGAAACTTTATTTATCTATAAAATAACACAAAAAACATCAAAATATTCACAAAACTCAAGAAACTATACAAAATATTAAGTTAAATGAGTGGGAAATAGTGATAGTTTTACCACTCATCAACAGTCCCCTCTTTGACTGATGCATGTTGAATCTCTTCAACACTTTGTCAATATATGTACTCTGGGAGAGTCCAAGCAGCTTTCTAGATCTGTCCTGGTAGATCTTTATTACCAGAATAAAGGCTGCTTCTCCCAGATCTTTCATGGAGAATTTCAATGAAAGCTAAGCTTTCACCGACGTTAACATGGGAATGTCATTGCCGATAAGCAATACATCATCAACATATAGGACAATAAAAGTCAGCGCTCTCCCACTAACCTTCTTATATACACAAGGATCATCTTTGTTTTGAATGAAATCATATTCTTTTATGATCTCATCAAAACGTTGGTTCCATGACTGCGATGCTTGCTTCAGTCCATAAATTGATCGATTTAACTTACAAACCTTGTTTGCAAGTCTAGGTATGATAAAACCGTCAGGCTGTTGTATGTAAACATCCTCCAAAAGGTTTCCGTTAAGGAAAACGATTTTAACGTCCATCTGTCATATCTCGTAATCGAAATATGCAGCTATCGCAAGCATTATCTGAATGGATTTAATCATGGTAATGGGTGAAAAAGTTTCATCATAATCGACACCATGTCGTTGATGATACCCCTTCGCTACAAGCCTAGCTTTGTACGTTTGTACATTGCCATCCATGTCGGTCTTCTTCTTGAACACCCATTTGCAACCAATAGGCTTTACGCCTTCTGGTGCATCAACCAATGTCCATACTTGGTTGGTGTACATGGAATCCATTTCGGCCTTCATGGCTTCTTGCCATAAAGCGGAATTGGTATCTTGTATCGCTTCCTCATACGTAGCCAGTTCGTTATCCTCAATGAGATTAATATCTACATGAGGTGAGATCAGGAACCTATACCTCTCAGGTTGTATCCTAACTCTCTCCGACCTACGCGGTCCTTGTGTAATTGAAGATTATGGTACAGTCTCATCCCGAATGAACTGTTCATGTTCCGCTGAGGATTCAATGCCAGGAACAGTATCACTCTGATTTTCATTGAGTTCTACTTTCCTCCCACTAACCACTGCATTTAGGAATTCCCTCTCAAGGAAAACCGCATGTAGAGCAACAAACACTTTGTTCTCTTGTGGGTGATAGAAGTAATATCTTTTGGTTTCCCTAGGATATCCAACGAATAGGCATTTATCCGATTTTGGTTCAAGTTTGGTACCTTCCAAACGTTTGACATATGCCCAGCAACCCCAAATCTTCAGGAATGAGAAACCCGGTTTCTTTCCTGTCCATATCTTATACGGAGTCTGTTGAACAGACTTTGATGGAACCTTATTCAAAATAAGAATTGCACTGTTTAATGCATATCCCCATAAGGAAATAGGTAGCTCAGTGCGACTCATCATAGACCTTACCATGTCCAACAAAGTACGGTTTCTCCGTTCGGACACACCGTTTTATTTTCCATGAGGAGTCCACTGTGAAAGAATACCATATTCTTTCAAGTAATCTAGAAACTCATTGCTCAAGTATTCGCCACCACTGTCCGACCGTAATGTCTTAATATCGTGTCGAAACTCTTTGAATTTCTCAAAAGTTTCCGACTTGTGTCTCATAAGATACATTTAACCATAACGCGATGCATCATCCGTAAAGGTTACGAAGTATTCGTATCCACCTCTAGCCTGGCTAGACATGGGCCCACATACGTCACTATGAACGAGGGCTAACAGTTCAATGGCGCGTTCACCTTTACCACTAAAAGGTGATTTAGGCATTTTTCCTAATAAGCAAGATTCGCAGACGTCATATGAATTTGGATCAAATTTGTCCAAGTACCCACTCTTCGAAAGTGTGGATATGCAAGTCTTGTTTATATGTCCTAGACGACAGTGCCACATATAAGTTTCATCTGTATTACTCATTTTAAGCCTTTTGTTTGTTACATTATATGTTTGAGATTGATTTATATTCAAAATATAAAGACCATTATTTGCAATAGCAGTGCAAATTTCTACATCATTTTTACATAAGTAACACCTAGTGTTCCGAAATACAAAAGTATATCCACATTGGGTTAACATAGATACAGACATTATATTCCTAGTCAAACTAGGCATAAAATAACAGTCATTTAGTTCAAGTACATGCCCTGAGGGCAGTTCCAAAACAAAAGTGCCTACGGCCAAAACAGCAACAGGTGTCCCGTTTCCAACACGCAGATCAATCTCCCCTGACGCCAGTTTCCTGCTAATCTGAAGATCATGCACATCAGTACAAATATGAGTACCACAACCAAAATCAAAAATCCAATTTTTAAAACTAGAAGTAGTCATGTTTATCTCAATAACAAACATACCTGAGGCCGGTGCCTTGCCCGCCTTTATCTCCTTCTGGATCACCATGTACTCGCGGCAGTCACATTTCCAATGACCCCGCTTGCCGCACTGGGCGTAAACATCTTGAGATTTGTTCTTAGGCTTCCCAGAAGCCTTGGACGCTTTACCCTTGCCCTTAAGTTTATGCTTTTTCTTTTTAACACCACCAGTCGCCTTAGGCCAAGCATGGGGTGACTGTGATGTTTGAGTAAAATGCGCCTCGCGCTTTTTGGCCTTAAGAAGTTCCTTCTCAGCTTCCTTCAGAGTGGCCATCAACTCTCCAAGAGTGTCGTCCTGGTTCAGCATGTTATAGTTCATGATGAACCCACTCCATGTGTCAGGGAGAGACTGCAAGATCAAATCTGTGGAAGTCTCAGCCTCAAAGA